>JAJMCG010000093.1:0-44357 GCA_030572895.1 Jamesozyma jinghongensis
TCCTATTACATTATTTATCCTTGCGCTTCAGCTTCCACTAATTTGATGACCGTGCGAACCTCAATTCTCTAGTCTTATAATTTATGTCATCCATTGTACAATTGTGTAATAATCTTATAGTCACGTGAACAAATATTTATTCATTTAAACTATCGACATATGGATAAATGTTGATTTTTGTTCCAACAGGTTTAATCATGTCGTCCTAAGGCCGTTATAACAGCGTTCTAACCTTTGAGTCCATGGTTGTAAACCGTTACAACAAGATACATAGAAAACAGCTTCTATGGCCAAGTTGGTAAGGCGCCACACTAGTAATGTGGAGATCGGCGGTTCAAATCCGTCTGGAAGCATTTTTGTGATTGTTTTTTTATTACAGGCGTTTGTTACTAATGTCTCATTGTAAGAATTCTATTGATATTGGATATTATTAGTGCATTAAGTAGTTGTATATAAATTAAAGCAGTATTAAGTTTTATTCTTATCAACAATCTCATCTGTATTGAGTTCATTATCATCACTGAACATATCTTTTGGATCATCTGGATTAACAACATGTAACCTCTTATCCATTCCCAAGTTTTGCACTGAGGTTGCGCTGAATATATCATGATCACTGTATATTGAACCTTGTGTGTTCCCCTTCACTATGGTTGGTGGCACCTGCAAACCATCCGCGGGTATGTTTGATTTATTTTCAAATCTTGTTTCTTCTCTAAGTAATGTATTCGACGGTGTCTGTGCCCCAGTATTTGCTGTTGGTAATATCGGAGTTCTTGGTACACCATTCGTCGATGAATCAAATGTCGGTGATATAATTACCGGTGTTGTATCTTCAGCACCAAATGAGTATGGTTGGTAATGTTTATTCTCTTCAAAGTCTAATTCCTCATCAATATCATCATTGTTTCGTCTTCTTCTCCAAACAATATAAATCGCCAATATGATTAATATGATGATTACACCACATACGGTACCTACTACTATACCAGCTATTGCGCCGCCGCTTAATTTCTTATGACTACCAGTAGATTTATTTGAGTTCAAAGGCGTCTCTGTGGCAAGGATTTGAATCACGGAAGTGGACGTTATATATATGGTTGAAGGTTGACTATCGACATCAGTTGAAATCTCGTGTGTTACAATACTTGTAGTTACTTTTACTGAAGTGATTACCGCTGTCGTGCTTCTCGTTCTTAATGTAGTTGAAGAAGTATCGGAATTGGGGTTTGAATTGCTAGGAGAACTAGTATTATCTGAGGATGTAGTTTGTGTACTTGAAACGGATGTCGTGTAACTTGTTGAAGTCAAAGATGTAGTAGAGCTTGAAGTCGAAGAGGTAGTAGAGCTCGATGTCGAAGTTGTACTAGAGCTTGATGTCGATGTCGATGCCGAACTAGTTGTTGAAGTTGTGCTTGTGCTGGAGGTAGTACTAGTTTTCGAACTCGAACTCGAAGTAGTATATGTAGTAGTTGGTTCTAAAGACCATGATGTAGAAGATGGGATCCATTGATAAGTCTCGGACCAAGAAGGATTAGTGGTAGTCCAACTCCATGTATTTACTGTCTGAGAACTACTCACCTCCACATTTGCATTAACGTAAACATTCATTGACATAGCACCCCCACACATTTCATACGTCCAACCTGTACAAGGTACATTACATTGGTCCGCTGAATTACTTTGTAAATAATTTAAAACTGTGATTGAATTCCCACAGTAACATTCATCACCATTAAGCATCGCCGCAATTGGTGCACCTTGACATTGTTGTTGACAATATTCAACTGATTGATACAAATAAGACCCTACAGAGGTTAACACTGATTGCAAACTGTTTGAGTCATAACAGCCTTTATAGTTATATTGCTGTTGTTGCCCCCTGGCGATGTTTGAAAAGAATAATAATGATACCAAACTTAATGTAGGTATATGGTTAATGAATTTACCACATGTCACCAATGAAGTAACTAAAAGATGACTAGAGCATCTGAGTTTCATTATGGAATCACCTAGAGTTTCAAATAAAAAAAAGTATAATCTCGAATACTTTGTAATATATATATATATGCCCTATGAAATGTAGTGTTTGCAATTTGGTACCTTTGTTGTTCTTATCTTGTAGCTAATTTAATTATCTTGTTATTTTTTATTCTCATTCACTTCCTGTGTGATGACTCTCTTATGAGAATTATTATACTTTTACTCCTTCCATTTCCTACCAATATATAATAATAATTACAGTAGAGAAAAATAATTAATGTAGCAAATTACTATATTAGGAAATTTTCAAAGTTGAGAAATATGAGGCAGGAAAGGTGCTTTCTAAAAAGGGAAAGGGTAAAAATAAACCGAAGCTAATCTTCTGATAGTGTACCTATTGTGTATTCACCTCAAACCTACGTTCCTCCATTAAGAGGAAGTCTAAACATATCTAAACAAGATGAATGATTTACTTTGGAGTAAAGTATCCATGTAGGGTAAAAAAAACGCTCCCCCAACGGGAAAACGCAATTGTTTACCGATAGCTTGCTAAATCCCGTTAATAGCCATATATTTTTTATGCCATAGAAGTTCTGTCATTCTAAAAGACTGTTGAGATAAATCTCCAACAGTTTTTGATTCAGAAGTGGGTTGCTATTATCTAGCAAGGAATCTAAATATAGTGTAGTTTCCTTGGACAACCATTTTTTCCAATAAGAATTGCCCCCTAAAGCGTACTTTTTAGGTACCAAAAAACTGTTTAACTCCAAGCGAGATAATTTTTTTTTCAATTTCTTTGATCCAAATTATATAGATCCAAAACTTCTTTCACATCTTTCCTCCTCATTTCTTTGTTTTATTTTTCGCTCAACGAAGTTTTGTGCTCCTGATAATGCATGCAGCTCCGCTTCGGAGTATTAAAAAAAATGCACTAGGCAAAAAAGAAGAGTAGACTGACTGTTTTGAGTCCGAGACCGGGATAAAAATAGACGTTGAAATCTGAAATTAACATGTCTCAGAACGGAAACATTGAATAATCGCTACATTAACGAAAAACATCATTTTTTTGACAATAACAGAGACAGGAAGGGAGTCCATACATATGCCGTTTATTGGGACCGTTTTAAATTTATGCGAATCCTCTTTATCTCTTGTGGAATTTGCAAAAATTAAAATTTTGTTTCGTGAATCTAACCAGGAACCAAATGTTAAAGATACATCTATGAGATTAATGGTATTGGATAATTCCATCTTAGATTGAAATTCTTCAAGAGATATCGATTGTGATTCATGTACATGAAAGTAAAAGCTCCAAAATTTCTTTAACAGTACACATAGCATTGCCGTTGTTGAAGTATATTTTAATTTATAACCTCCACCATTGTTGTTAATTATTCCGGTCCATTGAAGCCATTTTGAAACGAGATCTTGAAACATAAATCTTACAAATATTTGTAACGTTCTTACCCAATCATAGAAAAAATTGGCCCTTTGATTAACCTTTGCATTAAGGTACCTATAAAATTTATTTTGTAAAATATGATAGTAGCTCTTAATCAATTTAACAAATTTTAAATTTTTTCTGACACGACTCTTTACGAAAGTAATCTTTGGTAAAATATTTACCCTTTTCACATCTTCTGTCAAAGTCTCGTTGACATCCTCCAGGTGACTACAAGGAAACAAATCTCTTAGGGGACAGTTAGGTTTCTTACCGCTTTGTAAAGGGATATACATGTCCTTGAATATTATGAATGGGGAATTGGGTTGAATTTGTGATTCCCATTGAAAATCCAGCTCCCAATCATTCAATGCTGTGAGGATAAAATCCAAATCCGTTGGAGCAAATGGCCCAACATCCACCTCTTGTTCTACTGACTCTCTCTTAATAGTACACAACTGAATATTTTGAAGTTGTCTCTTGAGTTCCTGAGTATTCTCTTCCTGAGAGGAATTGACTTCAAGAGGTTCCATTTCTAGGTCTTCCCCATTTCAACAAGTCGTAATAAAAGAAGTGGCAAATTTTACCCCAGAGAAAAGGAAACAAGAAAAATTGAACCCTTTATATACTTCTCTCTCCAAAATAGCCGCCCACCAAAAAATAGCCGCCAGAAATACACGTGCCCTATAGTTGTTCATTATTATTATCTTTTTTTTTAATCACATGCAATTCAACCACGTGATATACGGAACCCACAGAATTATCGCCGACGCGCCGCTCTTTCAGTAAATCCTGATGCGAAAAAAACGCACCACACCCGCACACCTCCCAATAAGCGCTATTGTGCCCCACCTAAGTTGCTTTTCCACAGGCAACTCTGTGAAAAATTTTATAATCAGTGCTATTGTAAATTCTGTCTTTCGTATTGGTTCTATCTTCACATGCAGTCCCGTTTTGCCCAATATCTTATTTATATATATGATATGATATTTCTACCTTGGCATTGCTTGTGTCATTTATGTTCCCTAAGAGCATTAGGTCATGTATTCACCAGAGGATACGCCGCCTTTTGACAGAGATAATAGTAATCGTATGTCTGTTTCCAAGGGGGATACTGATGCAGTTTACTCGTCTGCTGGCTCCATGAAATCGGGTCAGTTTGAAAAGACTCACGAATTGGAGATTCATGAGACTCAAAATCATTCCAGGTTCACTACCTCTAAACCCAAAGATATATCAAGGGTTGAATCCTTTTCTAACCCTCCTTCCTTCACTGCTGCGAAGAAGAGTGAAAGTCACATAGAGGAATACAACGAGATTATCCATGGGAAATCCCATGGACAAGACCATACAGATGGTGAAAGTGATGACAGTGATAGAGATAGAATCATTATTAAGCCTGGTAATGATGAGGATGATACTTCTGTTATGATTACTTTCAATCAAAAACCATCTCCCTTCATTATTACTTTGACCTTCGTGGCCTCTATTTCAGGGTTTATGTTCGGTTACGACACAGGTTATATTTCCTCGGCTTTAGTCTCTATCGGTACTGATTTAGATAATAGAGTGTTAGGTTATGGTGACAAGGAATTGATTACCGCTGCTACCTCATTGGGGGCTTTAATTACCGCAATCTTTGCTGGGACAGCTGCAGATATCTTTGGTAGAAGACCATGTCTGATGTTTTCAAACTTGATGTTTTTAATCGGTGCTATCTTACAGATCACATCTCATAGATTCTGGCAAATGACTATCGGAAGACTTTTCATGGGGTTCGGTGTTGGTATTGGATCCCTAATCTCTCCAATGTTTATCTCTGAAATTGCTCCGAAGATGATCAGAGGTAGGTTGACAGTAATTAACTCTCTTTGGTTAACTGGTGGTCAATTGATTGCTTACGGTGCAGGTGCCGGTTTTAACCATGTCGAGAACGGTTGGAGAATCTTGGTCGGTTTATCACTGATCCCAACGGTTGTTCAATTTACTTTCTTCTTATTCTTACCAGATACCCCAAGATATTACGTAATGAAGGGTGACTTAGAGATGGCAAAGAAGGTTTTAAGAAGATCTTATGTTGATACTACAGATGAAATTATTGAAAAGAAGGTTCAAGAATTAGCTGCTTTGGATACCTCTATCCCAGGTAGAAATAAACCTGAACAAATTTGGAATACTATCAAAGCCCTACATACAGTACCATCTAATTTTAGAGCGTTAATTATAGCTTGTGGGTTACAAGCTATCCAACAATTCACTGGTTGGAACTCCTTAATGTATTTCTCTGGTACTATCTTTGAGACTGTTGGTTTCAATGATTCTACTGCTGTGTCCATTATTGTTTCAGGTACCAATTTCATCTTCACTTTAATTGCATTCTTCGCTATCGATAAAATTGGTCGTCGTTACATTCTATTAATTGGGTTACCTGGTATGACAGTTGCATTGGCTATGTGTGCCATTGCGTTCCATTTCATTGGTATCAAGTTTGTTGGTAATGATGCTACTGTCACACAAAGTGGATACTCAGCTTGGGGTATTGTTGTCATAGTGTTCATCATTGTCTTTGCTGCATTCTACGCTTTGGGTATCGGTACCGTTCCATGGCAGCAATCTGAATTATTTCCTCAAAACGTAAGAGGTATCGGTACTTCATATGCCACTGCCACCAATTGGGCCGGTTCTTTAGTTATCGCGTCAACTTTCTTGACTATGTTACAAAATATTACTCCTACAGGTACTTTCTCATTCTTTGCTGGGTTATCCTTTTTATCTTTCATCTTCTGTTACTTCTGTTACCCAGAGTTATCAGGGTTAGAATTAGAAGAAGTTCAAGCTATCTTAACCGATGGATTTAACATTAAGGCCTCAAAGGCCCTTGCAAAGAAAAGAAAGCAACAAGTTGCCAGGATAAGAAAGATGAAACATGAACCAACTCAAGAGATTATTGAGGATTAGGTTATTGTATATATATTTAATTAATCAAAAATTCAAATAATATTATGTCATTGTAGTTATTCATTAGATTAATTAATGTGTGGAGTTTAAACAAGAAATAAAATGAGTACAAAAATCCGACTAAGGGTATATATGTATGTATGTATGTGTAAATGCATCATTTAGTTTAAGTACGTACTTTAAATATTCATTATAAAAGTTCATATGGTATATTATTTTGTTGAAATAGTTCAATCAATTCTTTTTGTTTTTCGACACTCTTGTCTTTACTCTTAATCACAATTTTATCAAAAAATTTCAATGGGATATCATCCGCACTTAGGATAACATTGTTCAAGGACTTAAATAAATGTAATTCCTTAATCGTTTCCTTATCTCTTTTTAAATATATATAAACCGTTGAGTTTGCTCTCATACCACTAATAACATTATCATCGACACCAAGTATCCCTGGAGATAAATGTACATGAGTTCTCTTCATCTTGGAAAGATGTCCACTTTGTAAGATGAGTATCATATTAACAATATTTGTTCCATGGATTAAATTTGGCGGTAACTCATCCAGATTCGCAATCGGAGCCAGCGTATTTTCATCAGGTTTTAAATTAATGGAATGACCTTGCGTGGCGGCGATTGCATCCATACCCATATCCAGTACAAATCTTTTCTTGTCGTTATTCTCTACGATTCGCATCAAGTCCTCTCTGGTACACTTATGAGTCTTTAATCTGTTATGCGATAGAATTACCTGTATGGAGACATATCCATTGTTATCGATTGGTAAGTTTTCCTTTGTGGCCCCATGGCGCAAAAGGTATGAAAGCGATTTTGATATTTGTATATCTCTCTTTGATGTCTGAGCGTCCATTTAGTTGATTTTTTTGTTAAGGTTTAGTTGAGGCTCAACAAAATTTTGAGTAGTTAAATAATACTTTTTGTTTTTTTGTTCAGTTTTTTCTTAGTCGAAAGTAATTAGTGTTGGCTTGGCACCTGAACGCATAAAGATGAAGGAGTTTAAAAGAACCTTTAAGTGAAGAAAGGAGGCCACTAAAAGAAGCGCGTAGAATACATGTGTTGATGAGATATGTTGTTGACCGAATCTTTCTGGGACACGAAGAGTGTATATGAGGAACCCAAACGCATAACAAAGAATCTCAACAATTAGGGAACGTAAATCAATACGTTTAATAATATTCTCGATACCGAATCTGTAATAACTAATAGATAGGGGCAATAGGATCAATAGGACGACAAATACTGCGAACGATAGGTTCATTCTGTTTTTGTTTGTTGGTTTGACATCTGTCACTGAGATTGTAATAACCATTAGTAAATTCAATAAGAAAGTGAGAATGGTCAATAATTTGAAATAGAAGACGTTATCATAATATGAGTAATAAAGCAATCCAATCGTTGATACAGTCAAGTGATTCAATAGCCCATATTTGTTAATCTTGTACCATACCAT
Organism: Jamesozyma jinghongensis; assembly: GCA_030572895.1. Taxonomy (NCBI): domain Eukaryota; kingdom Fungi; phylum Ascomycota; class Saccharomycetes; order Saccharomycetales; family Saccharomycetaceae; genus Jamesozyma; species Jamesozyma jinghongensis. The sequence continues at coordinate 7,851 of JAJMCG010000093.1, forward strand.
AGCCTTTGAGGAAGAATGGTTCTTAAAAATATGATACAAAGTATTGAAGATTGTCAATTGGAAACCAGAGGCTAAATAAAGATTGATTATGATATAATCGGTCATTGTAGTTGAGGAAAACCTAGGAACCAAATACAAATCCGTAAAGAATATAAGCAGAAACATATAGGTCAAACATCCAATAAAATTCAACATGATATTGATTGTCTGATTATTATAACTTGAGAGAGCATCGTTTAGGCACTTTCTATATGAATGTGTATATAAAAGGTACCCCCTATCAATATATTTGTTATCACAAGTCTTTTTTTGTTCTTGGGGTAACTCCCCAAACTTGTAAACCTTCTGGGATCTTCTTACATATGAGTGATGCTTGATAATATCTGGAGAGACCGTCTTCTCAGTGACTGTTTCGCAAGTAGTCATTATTTTCTTATCTGTGGTGGAGTACAAGGTACCACTTTCTAAATGCCCATGAGATACTTCCTCATCTTTGTTCTCTATTTATATTGTTATGAAATCAATGATATACGTACGTAATTTTTTTGTTGAGTCGCATCGCTTTTATTATTGTTGGATGCATTTATTATTTCTGGCTAACAAAAGCAGAACATTTGTTGAACGAGTTGTTGTGCTTGATAATGTAAAGTTGGAGATGGAATGGCTTGGGCGATCGCCGATTAGAATACTGGAAGTGCACGAGTAGCAACTACTGCTGTTGCTACTACTGGTAATACTACCTTCATCGCTGTCTGTACGTTCCAGGCCGTATTCGGGGCTTGGTGGTGCTGGCATAAGATTAGGTACCCTTGAGAGACTCCAGCTCCAGTCTTCAGCTTCCGACGGACCTTTAACTCGGCTGTCCATATTGTTGGTATGCCTTTGAGGGTACCATAGTGGGTGCCGTATCCGTCGTGTTACCTTCGAACAGAAGCTCTTGATACGGTTTCTCAGCAGGAATCTCGGAATCAGGCGATTCTTGTTCACTGGTGGGTCCTCAATACACTCCTGAATCTGGACTCTAGAATTCGTACGTTCTGTGGAACATTTATTGAGTCCTGTGGCCTCCAATAAACCCTCAAGAACGGTTGTGTTGAGTGACACTGGCAACGAATTGCGCAGGTACAGTAATTCCTCCAATCGATCCAATTCTGAAACCTGTCCAGGGTCAGAATTGCCAAAATATTCGAGACTAGGGTCATGCAGGTTGTCCCACTCAAAGGAAACAGGCTTGTAAAAATGTGTTGTATCCCAGAATCCATCGACTGTCCTGCACCATCCGACTCCAGAGTGCCTCAGGTACGTCCTAAGTTCCCTATTTCTGGTTTCCAGTCTTGTACTCTGCATTAAACTATTATTTTATATAGATATATGTCTGTGTATGTCTTGTTTGAGTCTTCATTCTGCGTTGCAATCGAGTTTGTCATTTGTGACACTTACCAATTTGCTGACGTCGCCAGAAGTTACAAAGCTGCAATTAATCAAACAGAACCAGACACCGATACACAGACAAACAAAACATGGTTCATTTTACTGACAACTGTCACATAGACGGACCTAGCTTGCTGCTATCGTGGCCATCCCAAAGAACTTTTAGAAGGTTACCCTCTACAGTAACATCATTGTGAACGATCATCCTATTTTGTCTCCGAGCTCCCTTTATTGTTACTTGACAGTCTCTTCAGAACAAATAAACACACCATTTATTAGATCTACCATTCAAGATCCCAAGACTAATCCTAAAAATTACATTTATTATTTGACCTATTTGAACACTAGGTATACGACAACTTGTTTTTAAAGCTACAAAAGAACGAGTTCTCCTAATTTGCATCCATTGTTAGGATTTATAGCCCCGCATTGATCAGGCAATACCACTTATATGGACCCACTGACTCCAATTTGCATTGTAAACCTATTTAAACCCCTGATTTTAGCTACACATAGATTTCAAAGAAATAATGGTTCACTTTACTGAGGATACAAACCCAACTTCGAGACCCTTGCTCCCTACCGATGAAGATCATTTAAACGAAAATCTAACGAAGGAGACAAATACAGACAGTCCTGGATTCTCTTCCAGAAGTCATCACAGATTAACAACAGCACAGAGGAGCACTTCTACAAGAAATATAGAGGAGTTGTTAAATAAGAACGCCCCTTATTCAACAAAGGCATTAACAGATACGAATAATTTCATTGAAATTTTTAATAAGGATCAAGCAGGGAAGAAACAAATGAGAGAATACGATGTGGATGAGAATGATAGTGAAATACCAGCAGGTAACAATATTGATGATAATGAAAGTGCTATAGGTAACACTGATGATAATAATGATCAATTGTCACTGGGTAGTACAGATAATACAGAACCACAAACTATTTCTGTTGAGGGAAGACAAATGAATAGACCAACTGCTGATGGAATGACATTGGATCCTACGTCAGAAAAAAGATACGATGAATGGGCAGAGAAAGGTGCTGCTAAAATTGTTCAAGAGGTCGTAAACCCCAAGACCGGTGAAAAATCGAAGAAATTGATCAAGAAGGGTATTAAGGATTTCAAATTCGGTGATATGATAGGTGATGGCGCTTACTCAACTGTAATGTTGGCAACATCTATTGAATCCGGTAAAAAGTATGCTGTGAAGGTATTAAATAAAGAATATCTGATTAGACAAAAAAAGGTCAAATATGTCAACATTGAAAAGAACGCTTTACAAAGAGTTAATAATTCTAAGAAAGTCATTAAATTATTTTTCACATTTCAAGATGAGTCTAGTCTGTATTTCCTATTGGAATACGCTCCAAATGGTGATTTCTTATCCCTAATGAAGAAATTTGGCTCGTTAAACGAAAATGCAGCTTGTTATTATAGTGCTCAGATAATCGATGCTATCGGTTTTTTACATATGAATGGTATCGTCCATAGAGATATGAAACCCGAAAATATCCTATTAGATAAAGATTGGAAGATCAAGTTGACGGATTTTGGTACTGCAAAAATTTTAGAAAGACAAGACGATAAGTATGATCTATTAACTAGATCCAAATCCTTCGTTGGAACAGCAGAGTATGTCTCACCAGAACTATTAAATGATAGTTATGTCGACTTCCGTTGTGATATTTGGGCATTTGGTTGTATCCTTTTTCAAATGATAGCAGGGAAACCACCTTTTAAGGCTACAAACGAATATTTGACATTCCAAAAAGTAATGAAAGTACAATTTGCATTTAGTGCTGGATTTCCAACTATAATTAGAGATTTGGTTAAGAGAATATTGGTCAAACAAATTGACCAAAGATTGTTAATACCACAAATTGAAAAGCATCCTTTCTATAAGGATAAAAACTTTAAAGACGGCTCTATTTGGACGGATCCTGTACCTGAATTGTCAGGTTATAAGGTCAGTGCAAAATCAATGCAACCAATACCAGAATTAAAAGATTCATATAACTATAAGCGTACAGTGATTAATTTATCCAAAAGAGCTGTTTCGTCATCTGCAGCTACATCAAGCCCAACAGCAGGATTATCATCTGCGCCCGTATCTGCGTCAACTACTCCCTTGGCTCAGGGTCATGCCTTACCAAAATCCAATAGTTCATATACATTAGCGGGTAATAGTTACAATAAGAATAGTACCTCTCATGATAACAATAATATTAACTTAACAGTTAATACTGATAGAATTAAAAACACTTCTGAAGATAAATCTAGTTCTTCAACAGACCTGAAAAGATCACATACTCCAATTGGTAGAAAGAAAAAGAGAGTTCCTAGTGGTGCTGCTCTTGCCGCTAGTGCAGCATTTTCTGGAAGCAAGAAATACATGTCACCTGTATCCACAGCTCCGTCGACTCCTTCTACCTCTAGTGCACCTGAGTTCCACCCGCAATTGCATCAACCAAATAATCATAGTCAAAAACAACCATCTTCTATCGACACTTCTGGCTCAAAGATTTCAGGTCAACCGTCTCCAAAAGTAAGAAACCAAAATTTAGCAAGTAGAAGCACCAGTTCAAGTGTACCTAGTTCAACAAACTTAAATAACATTCCTGAAGGCAAAAGAACACCCACTAATACGCTACCTGTAAGAAGAGTTTCTACATCATCTTCAAGTCATGCTAGTATGAACAGCAGCTCTGAGGATATATCTACACCGATTTCACATAAGTCTACTCATTACCAGCAACCAAATGTACCAAACGTTTTATCCCCAGTAGTTTCAAATAGCGCTACCCAAGGGGCCATTAATAAGCTGGATATTCAATGGTCATACTTTTTGAAAAATATCAGTGAACATGTTCAGAGACTCAGCGAATTTAATATTGCAGTAATTGATAATGATTTACTGGAAAGAAAAATAAGTAAACTCAATAAGGCCCTAACTGACCCACCCGCCTTCTTTAATGGGAATAGATCCACTTTCTTGTCCCAAGTGGCGAGAAATGGTGGTGAAGTTACCGGCTTCAGGTCTGATTTTCGTATTCCAGAAAATAAGTTTTATGAAGTGACAAAGGTAGATGTGCAAAATATTGCGAAGGAGTACAGGGTTGTAAATTGTGATATTACATCATTACTTTACTCAGATAATGAAAGCCACATAAACCATGAAGAACAATCCGAATTAAATGAGGATGCCAGTAGGAATTCACCTCCATTGAGTGCAACGCCATCACCTAATACTAGTGGTAACACAGACACTAATGGTAGGTCTCTGTTTTCTGGCAAGATGAAGAGATTATTCCATCATGCAAAGCAAGGTCAATTATTGGAAGGAGGTAGTTCCAATGTTAGTGACCAAGAGAGAACCTTCAAGAGAGTGCTCATGTTGACAAGTTTTGGTCGTGCTTTAATTTTTACCAAAATGCAAACACCAAATGCTCATAACAATCTAGATTATAGTTTGATTTATGATATAGATTTGTGTCAAGTTGGTGTTGATATTAAGGAAATTGTGATGTTTAACACAAACAATAATTTAATGGTCATCCAAACGCCTTACAAATCATTCGTATTATTTAGTACCAAAAACAAGAAACCTGACAACTTTACTGATTCATGGTTCAAGACAATCAAAAAATGTATCAGGTTAGGCAATGATAACAAGAAACAGTTGCATTCAAGACAACACAACGAAGTAACCACAGAAATTCCGTCTCAGCACGCAACTGGAAACTCAAGTACTTCATCGATCAGTTCGAATTCTGTTAGAAAGAGCACACCAAGAAGAGAAAAGATTGTAAGTCCATCCTTATCCAACAAGGAAAAAAACTCAAGTCCATATTTAGGCAAAGAAAAAAATACCCCAACATCATCACATCTTAAATCTCCCGTTGTCGATTCTTCTAAACGCACAGCTTTTGCACATTCACTGAATGCAGCTAATGGGAACCGAAAGAGTAGAATATTCAATTCTTATGTCAGTGCGAAGGAGAAGAACGGTAGAAAAGGCACTCCAATGATGCCAACATCTACTAAACTAATCAATGGACTACCAGATACAGCATCGTCTACAATTTTAGGGCTTGGTTTATCAAGTAGTAAAATTGGTAACGCTACTGGTATAGGAGGAAGCCACTCAAAATCTACATTCAGTAAATCAAAAATTGGTTTTAGACGTAAGTAGTTGTAGACTTAGATTTAAAATCATTCATCTGTTAGTCGATGTAATCTATATTCAACTTAATTAAATATTTTAATAATTTTAAACAGAGAAGTGCTGGATATATACGTAGACATACTTCTTTTTATAAATCACGACTGATCAATCTTCCCCCTCCTCGCTTTCTTCTTCATCTTCTTCTTCTAATTCTTCAACCTCAACCTCAAAGCCTTGGCTTTCCAAAAATTCTTGGATGGTTTCCAACTTTGTTGGATGACAACTGATAAACACAGCACTTTTTTTGACATCGAAAAGATTAACAATATACTTCTTCATAACTCTTTGCATATCAGAAGCAGTTACCTTGTCTAGTCGTTCCAAAAATCTTTTATTAAAATCAGAACCTCTCTTTAAGAAGAATTTATCAACAAAACTGCCAATGGCAGCAGCAAAGTAGCCGTTTTCAACGGTCGCAATTCTATTAATTATACTACTGACTGCACCTTCAATTAGCTGTTTATCGAATCCAAGCGTACCATCTGCATAATCTTCAACAATTTGCTTACCACTTTCGTAACATTTGATTATGTCAGCACCACGGTAGATATTAAAAGCCCATGAATTTATCTCTGTCATCTTAACCATAGTGGCACCATATGCTAAACCTGAACCACGGATACCCTTCCAGAATGGACCTTCAACACACTGTAAATATTCTGAGGCCAATGATACTGCTGCATAATCCGGGTGGTCATAATCTAAGTTGAATGCAACCGAAGTAATAACATTCATATAGGAAGATTCTGAGGCTGGTGTGGTAATAATATAAGCCCTTTCACCTGGCTTGGCACATAATTCGGAAATGGAATCTAAAGATCTTGGCACCGTTGGGACCTTGTATTCCATTACATCAAGGTCCTTACCAATTTCCTCAACCAATGACATCCATGGAGAATACACATCTGGCCCGATTTTTGACATATCGCCGAGAACTACTAGATGGAACTTATTAAAATTTGCTCTCAATTGAGCTCTCATTGACTCTAACTTTGGCAAGATTGCTTCTTCAAAGTTGCCTTCCTCAATATCATCTAAAACTTTGCCTAAGATCTCTTCATCAAATAGTGGATCAACCGACTTCTTGACACTTCTTTCTGTGTAAAGATTTCTACTGGTTAGGGATTCCAGCATAATATCACCTTCTCTCTTTAACTCAACAATTGAGTTCAAGTAATTTTCTAATAAGATGCTTACACGGCTTTCATCAAAGATCATATCGAATAAGCAATGCTTGATCCATTTTACCGCATCTTCGTATTTGTTGGCTCTACATCTAATTCTAAAATCAAATAAATCTGGAGAATTTCCCTGTAACCCTAAAGTAATTTGAGTATCAACCGTATCAGATTTTACTTGAGCAACTGTTGTTTCGAAGGGAATGATTTGGTCATCATCACCCTTCATTGGCATGGTGAGTAGCTCATCGAATACATGGAAATAAGGTAAAAGAGTTGTATCCTTGATTGTTGTAGAGTCAACCAAACAATGGAATTCAATGAATTGAGATGGGAAATGTTCCAGATGTAAAAACAATGGAAAGTTATCTGGTTTAGCATTTTTGATATCTTGAGCTAATTGGTTGCCATCTTTAGCATGTGACATTGGGTCAATACTCTCTGTAGTTATGAAGTCAACACTCTTTGCTGGATCATCAATTTGGAATTTAGATAAAAGATCCTCAGGAATTGGATTATCATTTATGGCCTTGGCCTCTTCTAATTTAGTTGCTAACTCGGTAGCTTGTGATTCAGTGATATTCTTTTTTCTATCATCAATGAGTGCTTCACTCTCTTTATCCATTGTCTCGTAAAGTTCTGGGCTTGGCTCGCCTAGAACAATCACAGGTTTGTTATCAACAAATATCTTTTTCAATAATGCTTGCCATTGATCGAGGGACCAGTTAGCTAAAGCTTCAAAATCGTTCAAATCCTTTAGGGATGCCTCTAGTGAGGAACCATCTTGATTACCATAAAGGAAATCAGTGATAGCAGCTTGAGATAGAGTACTATCCCCATTCTTTTCACATCTGAGAACGTATTCCCACTTGTTGTTGTCGACGACACGTTTCATTCTTGTCAAATCAATTTGGTGAGTGGCAAGAATGTTCATGACCTTTAATTTTGTCTCTTGTAATCTTTCAGTTGGAACACCATGGATACCTAGATTGATTATGGTTCTCATAAAATCATCAGTCCAATAATCTGTGGAATTGGCCATCGGATTTTCAATTTCAACTAATTCTTTTGTGAATGGAGCCAAGGCAGATTCTGTAAAATAATCTAGCAAGACAGATACAGCTAAATCATTCAAATAAGAATCATATTTTTCACCAATCCAAGAGAAAAGAATCTCACCTTGACTATCGTCTAATTCTGGGAATTGAACTGCGGATTCGGAAATTTCACTTCTAGAGTCAGGAATTTGAGTAATGGCAGTGTCTACAAATGGTCGCTTAACTTCATCTTTTTTGACTTCCGGTAAAGTAGAATCCCATTTGTTGACAATATCAAGCAATTCATCTTCAGGGACGTTACCAGACACAATTAAACAGAGGTTGTTAGATGAGTAAAGATCACTATGAAACTGTCTGATCTCTTCGCCAGTTAAGTCTCTCAAATTGTTCGTTAACCCACCAGTCTCAGATCTATAACCACTACCTTCTGGAAACATCAATCTTTGCTTTTCTAACAGAGTGACAAACCAACTTTGACTCTCGATGGCTTCCATTTCAGAGTACACGACACCTTTATCCGTGTAACTGTCTGTATCCAAATGATGAACTTCAGTCAAACATGCCGCATCACTCAGAGTTGGATATAGCACATGATCTAGATATACAGGGAACAATTTCTTGAACCCCTTCCAACCAGCTGAAGTCAGAGTGTAGACTGTTTGATCAGTAGCTGTCCAAGCGTTAGTGGAGGACATACATAAATTACCAGCTGTATCTAGAAGACCCTTGTAAGGGTACTTCCTTGAACCCATAAAGATAAGATGTTCTAAGGTATGTGGAGACCCTGAGTCAGTTGGACATTCAGTGGCGATTGCGAAGTAACCTTGAACTAATGGTGATGACTTGTGAGCTATATGAACTAGCTGCAGTTGAGTGCGGGGAGAATGGTATTTTGTAATATGAAACTGTGGAGCATACTCCAACCTAAAGGAGATTTGCTTGGTTAAACCCATTTGGGATGGTTGTCTTTGGTTCTGTAGTTTGTGATGAGTTTTGGATTTTGGTGTAAATTTTCTCAAGATAAATTTTATGCTAATACTCATAAATTTCTAAATGAGTTGGGGTTCACTCATAGAGAGAATAAAAAATCCAGCTGTTAATACAAGTGTTTACTTGGCCAGTTCCTTTAGTCTAGAAGGATCAGAAAGGATGAAGCACTCTGGCAGGGAATCAAAGCGATAGGTAGATATAATTACTAATTGTTGTATTATATAAAAAGTAAGTGACACAAGAAGAAAGCAACAGTTAAGAGGGTTAAAATCAGATATCTGTACGGTTATCTTCCTTAGATTTAATGAAAAATCCATCAGAAGTCTAACGTCTAAAAATTCGTATTTTGTATCATCATATTAAACTCGACAAACACACACCATAGCATATTTTTTTGGCACTCCACTGAGTAACACATTTAATATTCTATTTGTGATGTGTCTGTCCCTAATGGCAGCTTGTTGGTTCCTATGAAGTTGACCATATATTAATGAGAATACACAACCATTCTGCTTAAATAATCGCAAATGAAAATTTTCTGACTTTCAATTTACCCGGAAGTAGATTTACAATTTTAATTAGGGCTTTGGGAACGATGAGATGAGAAGAGAGGCTGTTCTGGATACAATAGAGAGAGTATGTGGTGGCGACAAAAGGATAGTATGCAAAGGGAGTGTTTTCAATTCTCGCCATGTAAAGAAGTCACCATGAATTTCCTTTCTGCTGAAAAAAATTCCTTAGGCTAAGGGATGTGTTGGATTGGAATTGCGTTTCAGAAGTTTCTTCAGAATATATAATACAATCATTCATTACCATTGAGATGTGCACATGTGAACTTCTCTAAATTTATACTCAGTTAATCCTGATTCTTCTACACTCTTAAAGGCACGCAGTTTACTCATATCGTTGTATCCACCACTGCATCGCGTTCCAGATCAAATACATTAATACATTCACAGATTCGATTCTATCATTTACAGGCGGTGAGGCACATATCTCAATTGTTATACATTCCTTTCGCCCTAACTCCATCTTCTTTAATTCCTATGTCCGTGTATGTCCGTGAATTTTTTAGACAAAAATAACAATCCTCGAGGCATTCATGATGCCCTTCCTGCAGGAACCCCCTAATTATCCCTCCGGTACTACTGGTTCCCAAAGTGACAGTGATTTCCATCCCAAATACTTCGCGTGGATATATCTCTTAGCTAATTACAAGGCACTATTTTTTTCGTTATATAAGAACCATGAAGGGTCTCATAATTTCTATAATCTATTGTTCACATTCGTTTGCCTCTTTTAGCAAATCTAACGATACAAAATCCAACTACATAACTTCACGCATACATTTACATAATAATGTTCATGCCAATTGACCAAGCCATTGCACATTTCAAGCAAAACAAATTTCTAATTGTAATGGATGACGAGTCCAGAGAAAACGAGGGTGACTTAATCTGCGCTGCTGATAACGTCACAACTGAACAAATGGCCTTCATGATCAGATATACTTCCGGATATGTCTGTGCCCCAATGTCCAATGAAATTGCAGACAAGCTAGACCTACCTCTAATTAGACCAAACCTCAATTGTAAATCTTACTCTGATGACAGACACGGTACAGCCTACACTATCACTGTTGATGTTGCAGAAGGTACAACCACAGGTATCTCTGCCCATGACCGTGCCTTGACTTGTAAGACTATGGCCAATTCTAATGCAAAGGCCACATATTTTCTAAAGCCAGGACATATCTGTCCATTGAGAGCTGTGAATAATGGTGTTTTAGGTAGAGGAGGCCACACTGAAGCTGCAGTGGATCTATGTAAATTGAGTGGGATGACTCCTGTCGCCTGTATCAGTGAATTAGTTAATGATCGTGATGGGTCTATGATGAGATTAGAGGACACCACTAAATTCGGTAAGGAACATGGTATTCCATTAATCTCCATTGTAGACTTAGCAGCTTATATTAAAGTACACAAGAATTAGTCAGTCTAGTATATAATGATGTTTATGATTTATCAGATTTATTTTCAATACTAAAGTAAATAAAAATAAAGGACATTATTTATAATATATTAAAGTTTGTGGGGGGGTCATTTAATTTTTAGCCTTTGGTTCCTTTGGTTCCTTTGGCTTAATTGGGACCAATCTTTCCTTTTGACCAGAGACCAACTTATGTGGTATCATGAATTTTTCCATAACAGTGTCATCAACCTTGGCTCTACGTTCTTGGAAAGCAGCAACGTATTCTTGTAAAGCTTCAATACAATATTTCTTCATTTCACCAGATAATAATTCACCAGACTTGTATCTGTCATGTAGGTCCTTTAAGAAAGCATCATCATCCTTTAAAAAGGTTAAATATTGGTAAGCAACATCAACATCAGGGTTACCACCCAGTTGTCTGTGTAATTCCATTGTTTGTTGGCCACCGGAGAAGGCATGTTTGTTAATCTTCTTTTTGATTTGATTAGCGGTGTCGGTCATGAAGACAGCAGATGTGTCATCAGATGCAGACATCTTAGTAGAAGCACCTTGTAAGGCTGGAAAGAACTTAGAGTGTAATAGAGCTGGTTTGTGGTACTTTAACTTTTCAGCAACATCTCTGCAGACTCTGAAGTATGGATCTTGGTCAATGGCACATGGGATCAAACATGGAGTCTTTGGTGGTAAACCTAAAACATCAGGGAAAGAGCTTGGGAAAGCAGAGGCAATTTGAATAGATGCAAAATGGAACTTACCGATACAGTCGGAGTCTGTGAAACCGAAGACAGCTTTGGCAGTAGAACCAGTAATTTGTCTGGAGACACGAACAACAGTTTCATAGAAACCGCCACCCATATACTGTAAATCGGAAAAGATAAATGTGTTTTCCGGTTTGAAACCAACTGCAATAATATCCTTGGCATTTTCCTTGGCAAACTTCTTAACATCGTCAATGGTTAATTTTTGCTTGAATAAGAACTTTTCATCATCAGTTAATTCAATGACAACTGGAACGTCAAAAACATCCTGTAACCACTTTGTAAATAAAAATGGAATTTGATGACCCATATGCATGGAGCCACTAGATGGACCTCTACCAGTGTAAAGGAAGAATGGCTTACCTTGTTCGTAAAGATCTAAGATTTTGTTGAAATCACGTTCACTGAAGAAGTAACCCTTACGTAAGTAATGATGTGGTTTGTGACCAGTGACTTGTTCAAATCTCGCTAGAGTCTCTGCAGTGACGGCTTTCGTACCAAATTGCTTGATTAACTTGTCGTAGTCAATGGCCTGGGCGACACCTTTGTCATCAACGGCACCATTTACATCCCATGGAGTGACAACTTGATCCTTGGCAGCAGCAGTATCGACGTTGGCTAATTGTTCGGTGATTTGTTCGACAGATTCCTTAGACATGTTACTTCGTTGGGTTCTGCTAGTTTAAGAAATTGATTTAAGCTAAAGATGCAACTAATTTATTCAATATTTATCTCGAAAAATTTTCGCATTGCGTCTCTGTGAAAAAGTAATATTGATTCACGATGACAAAATTAGGAACAGAAATGGCAGTAATTCATATATTGAGAGAGAGAGCTATGTATTTGTTGTATATTTAGCACGTTTAATTGCATGTATTATGTTCAGAATTATTTACAGAGAGTTTTATGTATTTATTTGAGCTTCTTGACGGCCATGAAGTAGTTTCCGATGTTGGCACAATCGTGTTCAACCCAACCCTGAGTGGGCACATACATGGTTCCCTTGAGGCCTAGCACTTTGAAGTGGCCTCTATGCCTCTTTTCAAACCATTCAACTATCTCAGATGAATTTATGTATTTCTCTAAGTGATGAGTTCCTTCCGGGACGATGCCCAAAACTTTCTCACCCATAAATATCGTCGTAAACCATGAGATTGGGTCCCTGTTTATTGTACTTAGAAAGAACACCCCATCTGGTTTCAATCTATTCCATGCATGCTGTAGAATATCACCTGGTCTATCCACATGCTCTAGCATTTCAAAACATGTAACTAAATCAAATTTATCCCCCTTGACATCCTCCAAAGCTTTCAGTTCATAGTCAACTTTCTCCTTTAACATTGGATCTCTTCTTGCATGTTCTCTAGCCACGGTAATACAATCTGGAGTTAAATCAATACCAAGAACGTGTTTAACCATTGGCAATCTACCTAGGGACTCTGTAAGAATACCACCACCACAGCCAATATCTAGGACCTCGAATTTCTTTTCGTTTAGCACACTTCTCACGCTTGCATCTAATTCATTCTTGATTGCTGTGGAGACACCCTCTGGTAAAAACTCCTTGTAATTGTAACCAGGGATAAATACATCTGGATTCTGTATCTTTATCATATCATCGAGTGTTCCTCTAATAAAGTCGAGTCGAGCCAGGTTCATCTTGTGGAGGATTCTTTGAGATCCATTGGTGTCCCACCAAGTAGGTGCCAATTCCCTGAAATGGGATATCTCATCAGCTGACGCATCTGTACTCTTTGTACGAATAGCCAAAATGGGTCTCTTAGTTAACCCCTTGCTTAATAGTAGCTTCGACCTAATAGTGGCTACCCTATGCATTATCTCGTGTCTCTGTATTTATCTGTTTTGTCTCTTGCTGTGTAACTCCCTTTGCAGTATTTCCGGATTTGAATAAAAATGATTTAGTCTAAGAAATATATTTACATAGTTTATACATGAATTTATACAAGAAGCGGTGACTGCTTTTGTTTAAAGCAGCATAATGTAGTCTGTTTATGGTAGAATACTGTCTTACACCATACTTGGACTGAAGTTTCTTGTAAATCTCTTTGTTAGCATTGAACGGATACCAAAGACGACCCAAATCTTTGTTGTAGTACTTCCAAAAGGGCTCGTTGATCTGGTGAATGTTATCAGCAGGTTTTAAATGGGGATGGTTCATATTTACCATATATAGAAGGTTTCTTGCTCTTGTCATTCCTACATACAATACGTTGTTATCCATAGGGAACGTATCTACAGTAGAGTTGACAAGAAACGTCACGGGAAACTCCAACCCCTTTGAAGAATGTATCGTTGAAAGTTTCAAAGCTCCAGCACCCTCTATTTCTCCGCTGCTCATCCTTTCCTGATGAATTGCCATGCTTTGGTCAAAAAAAGTCTCAAGAAACCACTCAATAAGAGTTTGATCAGACGGTTTATTGTATGAACATATCTTCATTGTCTCCAGCATCTCCTTTAAATGATCTTTAAATAATTGACATTCTTTGGGTGTCATGGACTTCAATTGGGTATAATCTAGTCTCAATGCGATTTGACTAATTTGTTCGATAATTGAGATTGGTTCTGTACTTTCGCAAATATTCAGATCATGAATATATGGATCCAAGATGTCTCTATACTCCTCAATCTTCTTCTTGTTTGTAGAAACACTTGACGGCCAACTTGTTCTTGGTACTTCTGTCAAATATCTCCATAGAGACATATTCTGAGCGGTACTTGCTGCGTACAAGCTCTGGATCGACTTGTTTCCAACACCTTTCAATGCGCTCAGAGTGACAATGACACTAAAATCACTTTGCCTTTGTCTTGGTAAAAGATCATCTGGAAACCGTGTTTGTTCTCTAGAGGCTAATACAATCACTTTTAATAAATCGATGAGAAATTGAATTTTTATATCGCTAAGCCAATCTGGTTGTGATGTCAATTTATTGAATGGGATATTGTATGCCGTTAGATGATCTGCAATTTTTTGTAAATGCGAGTTTGTCCTTGATAAGATTGCAATGTCAGATAATTGTACTTGTTTGGTTAGTACTAATTGACATATTTGATCCACCAAGAATTCCAATTGATCGATAGGATCATTAAAGGAATATATTTGAGGGTCAACTAAAGCGTTCGGTTTTAAAATCAAATCTGGATGATCTATCAACGACCTTTTATTCTTTGGAATCATCCTATTAGCTGCCTCGATAATTTCTGGTGTGTTTCTAAAGTTATCGTACAAATGCAAAGTAGTCATCTCTTGTAAGGATTCCAAACTTGAAATAACTTTCTTATTGGGGCCTAAAAATTCATAAATGCTTTGATTCGTGTCACCAAATAATATCAATTGTTTCCCCTTGGAGACCTTCTCAATTATTGGTAGCAACTCTGGGTATAAATCTTGAAATTCATCAATCAAAACGATCTTATACTTATCCTTTAGAGATTGTGTGAAACTCTTTGGGTCTTCCAACTGTACATCTAGATACTTTGTGGCCTTTAAAATAAGATCGTCATTTGTCAAAACTTTACAATCTGCCATAATTGATACAATCTGCTTAATAAATTTGTCATCTTGATTCTTCCCGTTGACTTTATAATTCTTAAGCAACCTCTCTAATACTTTCGGTGACATAGCCACTTTCTTGCGTTTCCAGAACTCTGGAGAAATCAATTTCGCTAGTCCTCTCCATCCATTCTCCTCTATGATGTTGATTATCCCTTCATGTTCGATCACAACTTTGTTTGCCAGACCATGGATCGTATAAATACCAATTTGTTCTACAATCTCCTTCCTCTCCGTTATTGAAACCGTCCCACCTTCTAAATCTTCCCACATGGTAACCAACTTATCATTAATGTTATCCACCGCTTTGTTTGTCAATGAAAGTACTAGAATCTCATCTGGACGCACTTGATCTGTGGATATTAGGCGATGTACTTTACGCAACAAAGTGAACGTTTTCCCAGACCCTGGACCAGCTACCACTTTGACTGTGCTTGCTGGGGTATATGGGTATTCCACTACAGCCTCCTGTGAAGCAGTTAGTTTACTCATGTGGCCTCTTTCTTGTCTCTCATCAGTTTCGTAGTGTTTTTCAATAATGAGTAACATTTTTTTTTATACAGTTTACATATATTAATATATTATCATTTTACATTTACAAAGAATGAATCTTTGCCAACATGCTGGCTAGTTGTAGATAACTGCCTACACCTTCAAGGATCCGCATGTGAGTTATCCCGATCTGCTTGATCATCTCGAGTCTCTTCTGTTCTTTGATTTGATACAGGGTCTTTGTCACACGGAATGAGGTGGTGATGATATCTACTGCTGAATAACCCTTGCCCCAGAGTTCATCCCTTAGCAAAGTAAGGCTCTCCTCCAGCGTCTCTGCAAGGAGCATCTTCTTTACAACTAGCGGGTGAGGTGAGTCAACAATCTTAAACACGTTTTCACCGTTGACAAGGCCATGCCCAGCGACACAACTCTGCAAATTGTTGATCGCTTGTCTCATGTCCCCCTCTGCAGTGAATATGATGGCCTCCAAACCATCGTTCGTGTACTTAACGTCTTCAGCCTTGATGATCGTGAGAAGTCTTTCCAGAACTTCCTCATCGCTCAACTTAGAGTATCTAAGAATCGCACATCTACTTTGTAATGGTTCAATAATCTTATTGCTCTGGTTACAAGCAAAGGCAAATCTCGTAGAATTGGAGTACAATTCCATGGTTCTTCTTAAAGCCTGTTGAGCTCCCGCCGTCATCGAATCAGCCTCATCTAGAATCACAATCTTATGCTTGCCTGGTTCCAAATGACACTTCTTCTGCGCAAACTGTTTAATGGAATTACGCACTACGTCGATCCCTCTATCGTCTGAAGCATTCAATTCAAGCACAGCTTGGTTGTATGAGTCTCCCAAAAGTTCATGTGCTAGACAGAGCACTGATGTCGTCTTACCTATCCCAGGAAGCCCCGAGATGATCATGTTTGGCATGTTACCTGTCTTAGCGATCTGTTGGAGTCGCTCGACAGTATCCTTGTTCCCGACAATATCCTTCAGTAAAGTGGGTCTGTACTTCTCAACCCATGGAAGTTCCAGCTTCAATGGTGCCTTCATAGCCATTTTATTAGTTGATTGGTGGCTTCTTTTCTGTATTATTATTCATTAATCACAGAGAATAATACACTTTAATTATTTATTAAGGAATCGCGAAAAATCACGTGGATGAAAAATTTTCATTTTCCGATGAGCTTCAATGTTAATGAAATGTAGTGATTGATAGTAGTAAATTGAGGATAGTTCTAGAGGATAACCCCAACAATGAGTAATAACCACGGATGCAACGCTGCCTCTAGCCAGTCAGATGCCCAAGAGAAACAGTTACGGGGTGCTAACTTGCCTCCGATTCCCGAAGGCATGTCTAAATCCCAGTGGAAGAAGCAATGGCGTCGCCAGCAATTCGAAGCAAATAAGGCCGAATATGCTCTTGTGCGAAAGGAGAAACGTAAACGTGCTCGTGAGACCCGTCGTGCTACGATCAAAGGGTTTGAAGAGCGTGGGGAGAGTATCCCCAAGGAGTATATCCGTCAACCAAAGCGGAATGTGGACCAAATAGATTCTGGAATGAGGATCGTATTGGATTGTGCGTTTGATGATTTGATGAATGAAAAGGAGATTAGCAGTCTAAGTAACCAAATTACAAGATCCTATGCGGCTAATAGACGTGCACATCATTACGCAGAGGTGCTTGTTACAAGTTTCAACAAGAGACTAGAACAGAGGTTCCTGAACGGGCTCAAGGATTCTCATCATGAGAACTGGGAACATTTCAAGTTTTTAAAAGATGATGAGCATATTATCACCGGGGATATCGATAAGAGTAAGACCGTATACCTAACGGCAGACACTGAGGACGAATTGACTAGTTTGGAGCCCGGGATGACTTATATTGTTGGTGGAATCGTGGATAAGAATAGACACAAATCCCTATGTTTCAACAAAGCTAAAGAACTAGATATCACAACAAAGAGATTGCCACTGGACAAGTACGTCAGTCTGGATGGGAGAAGAGTCCTAACGACTACGCATGTCGTCCAGGCCATGTTGAATTATTTTGACAACAAGGACTGGAAAGAGGCTTTTGAGAGTGTCCTGCCTCCAAGAAAGATGGGCATCCAATCCTTGAGCGATATTGCCAGAGCTGAAGCAGAAGAAGGCTCAGAAGCAGATGACGACGAGACTCCAGAGAAACAGTCCGATTAGATATAGATATGTAACCTACTGACGAAAACTCCGCCAAAGGCTGATTTACATAGTGTGACTAATACAATTTCCTACGGAATTTCACACCCAAAACGCTGCATTTTACAGATACACGGGTTGGTCGTTCGCACATATGCCAATTCGGTGTGCTGGGCGTATATATACGCCATAAATCACTACAATTGTATACATATATATAGCCTAAACCATTATTTAAAATACTAGAATATTTTGTTCATTATTGAAGAAATTCCGATGCTTTTCTTTTTGTGAAAAATTATTCATCTCTATTATAACTAACATTACCACTGAGGAGTCTCAATACAAACAAACATGCAGCTCGTACCGATAGAGATCACTAGGGAGAACATCAGTGGAATGACAGGGTCTATTTCCATTGCCTGCTGGGTAATCGTTTTTGTTCCCCAGATTTACGAGAACTTTGCGAGAAAATCGACAGATGGTTTATCATTACTCTTCGTTGTCCTCTGGCTAGCTGGGGATATATTTAACTTACTCGGGGCGATGATGCAACATTTACTTCCAACGATGATTGTCCTAGCTGCATATTATACAGTTGCTGATATCATCCTGTGGGCACAATGTATATGGTATGACACGGATGAGAAAATTGACCCAATTCATTTCTCTCCAGCTAATCCAGTTAATGAGAATGTTCTTCAGGACGTGTTTCATGAACGACAACCTCTTTTAACGGGACAAAATTCCCATCCTTCATACACAGAACCTCATTCTGAGGCTGTCGATTCCCTAGTAGAAGTCATTGAACAAGACACAGAGGATGGGAAGGAGACGAATTTAATCAACAACACAATTATAGTCTCCTCAGTAATTTTTGGTGGTCTAATCTCCTGGTACATTACTTACTGTAACAGTTACGGCCACATACCGGAAGAGAAACCACCTATTAAAGTTAACGTTCTAGCACAGATATTCGGCTATACTTCCGCAGTCCTATACTTGGGTTCCCGTATTCCTCAGATCCTTCTCAATTTCAAAAGAAAATCATGTGAGGGTGTATCCTTCTTATTCTTTTTGTTTGCCTGTCTAGGGAACACCACATTCATCTTAAGTGTCTTAGTTATTTCTCTTCAGTGGGACTACGTCATTGTGAATGCCTCGTGGATTGCAGGAAGCTCTGGCACTTTAATTATGGACTTCATTATCTTTGCTCAGTTCTTTATCTATGGGGATAAGCCTCAAGAACAACCTGAGGCCGTCCAGGATGTGTAAATATTCTTAGCATATGTATAGTATTAATTAATGTAAGTTTCCGCGTCACAAAACTATTTATTAATTACTGTCACTAACTAGGAAACAAAGTAGAAAATGAAACAAGATATGGATCAAGCAAAAGATGAGTTTCCTTTAAGACCACAGGACTATGACATCCGTGACGATGATGAGGTGACAAGTTCTGATGATGAGGTTGGAGAAGGAGATTCCGAAAGTGTCAATTCAAAGGGATCACTTCGAAAGTTTTTCCATAATCTGAAGCCAAAGTCTCGTAAGTCGAGTAACGCAAGCACACCTAAGAAGCCAAAAGTCCAGGATAATGAAATTAAGGAACCGGTTAATGTTAGATTTGATGCAGCTGTTGCGTCGTTTGATGATGTAGATACAGATTTGTGTCAATCTTATAGACAAGCCCGCCTAGAGCAAAACGTTCGAGAATTAATTGATCATAAAAATGTTTATAACGACGTGTTTTCCCCAACAACTGGAGATTCATTTAATATGGAGAGTGCAAAAGATAAAGTCCTCACAGATGGGTCACCATTGACCCCATTGATAGATGATACAATGCCCAAATCCCACAAAAAGGTAATGAAAGGAGTCTCTATCAAAGCTTCACCACAGACAATAATGGCTATTGGAAATGAAACAACAAAAGAAGCCCACCATTTAAAAAGTCAGGTCTATCCTGAACCCCTGTCAAATTCTATCTTAAATTCAAATTGCCCCGCTGCAGAGAATTTCAATAAGATATTCGACTTGATGACATCTAGTTACTCAAAATCTGAATTGAAAGATATTGACATAGATAGAGTGTCGCTTGAAGAAGTAAGTAACACACTATTAAAAAATTTAAAATATATTATCCAAAAGAGTAAACTGCATCAAAATGAGTGTGCAAGTTTAAAGGATCAACTTAATGATGCTAAGAATGAAATGGATATTGTTAATAAAAGTCACAGTGATTCAATGAACGTGTTGAAGAACAAGAATTTCAATTATAAAAAATATGTGACCATGCAAAAACATGAATTGACGGCAATGACTGAAATAGTTAAACCTATGGAGAAGAATTTGAAGAATATAGGTAAATTACTAAAACAATGTGGTATAAAAAATGACGATTTAATTGAGGGATTGAAAATATTGATTGAGGAAAGAATAGAATATGAGGATGAAAATAATGAAGTAAGGGAATCCTACAGACTTATCAAGAAGCAGCTTAAAGAACTGAAGCTAAATCAGGAAAAGGAGAAACAACAAAATCTAGAGACTCAAGGGCAGTTAGAGACATTTAATAAGATGAAGGAAGAAATGAACCAAGTCGATAAGGAATATAAAGTCTTGAAGGAATCTGTAGACACTTTGGAAGAAACAAACAAGTCTCTTCAGGATTCTTATCAAATAGAAATTACAAAAGTCTTGGAACTAAAACGTGAGAACCAAGCCTTAACCAGTCAAATTCAATTAATCGATTGTTTTAAGAACCAATCACTACAATTTATGTCACAATTAATGAATGCATTTAGGAATTGCGTAGCTGAAGATATTCTTGCAGAATATGATTTTTATTTGAACAATTTAAGTACAGCCAATGTAATTGTTGTACCAGATCACCTTACGATCAATCTAGAGACTCATTTTAAGGCTCTAGAGAACCAAGTATACACTTTTTACCAGGATATAGCCAAGCCCAAATTCTTAGACCAAGTCATATCAAAATACGTAATATCTGTGAGATCAAACAGTATTCTTGGGAAACAAATGGAGGAGGCAGAGGCCAGAATCAAAGAACAACGCCAATATATCCGTCAAGTCACCCATTACGTTAAGAAACTAAAACGAAGACAAAAGAGACATGCTTCTCAGGGATCGTCATAGCAGCCATAGCTATTTACTATATAATATTATTCAGCAGCTTTGTATCATAATTCTTTATAGCTTTAGTATAAATACATTTCGCGCCGCCAAAATAATTTAACGCGTTTAAGTAATGATCTTTGTTTTAAATTTCAACCAAAGTCATAAAAGATCTGTCCCTCAAAATAACTCTGATTAGTTCCCAATCCATATATATATAATTGAATTATGTCTGCCACGAGACCAGAACTTAAATTTTCTGATGTCTCAGAAGAAAGAGGCTTTTACAAAAGATTTAACAGCCTTCCAGAGAAGCCTTCCACCACCATCCGTATTGTCGATAGAGGTGAATATTACACAGTAGTTGGTGCAGATGCTGCATTTGTTGCTGAAACTATTTACCATACAAATTCCGTTCTTAAAAACTGTAACTTGGATCCTATAACTGCTAAGAACTTTAAAGAACCTGCACAATATGTCACGGTCTCCCAACAGGTCCTAGGCAACCTATTAAAGACATGCCTATTAGAACTAGGGTATAAAGTTGATATATACGACAGATCATGGAAGTTATTAAAAAGTGCTTCCCCAGGTAATATCGAGCAAGTGAACGATTTGATGAATATTCCAGTCGATGCATCCATTGTCATTGCCAGTTTGAAATTACAATTGAATTCAAAGGATGGAAACTCCACACTTGGCGTGGCCTTTATTGATACCAGTAACTATAAGATTGGTATGCTCGATATTGTGGACAATGAAGTTTATTCTAATTTAGAAAGTTTTTTGATTCAATTAGGTGTTAAGGAATGTTTGGTACAAGATCTAACTAATAACGAAAACTTCAGTGCAGATCTGAGGAAGATCACCAATGTAATTGATCGCTGTGACTGTGTTGTTACATTGATTAAGAACTCCGAATTTGCTGATAAGGATATCGAAATGGATTTGACCAAATTACTTGGGAACGAATTAGCTTTATCACTACCTCAAAAATACTCTACTTTAGCTATGGGTGCGTGCAACGCTTTGGTCAACTATTTACATTTATTAAATGGAAATGATCAAGTTGGCCAATACGAATTAATTGAACATTCATTACAAGAATTTATGAAATTGGATGCATCTGCTATCAAAGCATTAAACCTATTTTCTCAGGGTCCTGTTCAACCATTTGGTCCATCTCAGTTCTCTGCATCCAATTCAAATAACCGTGGCAAAATTACTTCATTATTCCAATTATTAAACAGCTGTAAGACCAATGCAGGTGTTAGATTACTCAATGAGTGGTTAAAGCAACCATTGACTCAATTGGATGAAATTACAAAGAGACATGACCTTGTCGAATATTTAATTGATCAATTGGAATTAAGACAGATGTTACAAATGGATTTCTTACCATTAATTCCAGATATCCGTCGTATTACTAAAAAGCTTTCCAAAAAAGGTGGGTTAGAGGACGTCTTGAAGATTTACCAATTTAGTAAAAGGGTTCCAGAAATTGCGCAGTTATTACAATCTTGTTTAGAAGATAATTCTGATATTAAAACTGAATTAAAGGAATTGGTTCAAATGACATGGTTAAAACCATTGTCTGAACATCTAGATCCTTTAACAAAATTCCAAGAAATGGTTGAAACCACTGTAGATCTAGATTCATATGAAGAAAATAATGAATTCATGATTCGAGTAGAATTTAATGAAGAGTTAGGGAACATAAAAAATCAATTGGACTCTTTGAAAGAACAAATACACGAAATTCATTTGGATTCTGCTGAAGATTTAGGGTTTGATCCTGAAAAGAAATTGAAATTAGAAAACCATAATCAACATGGTTGGTGTATGAGATTAACTCGTAATGATGCCAAAGAATTGCGTAAACACAAACAGTATATTGAACTATCTACTGTAAAGGCAGGTATTTTCTTCAGCACAAAAAGATTGAAAGAAATTGCTGAGGAGACTGCAGTATTACAAAAGGAATATGAGAAACAACAATCCGCTCTAGTTAAGGAAATTGTTAGTATCACAATGACATACACTCCAGTACTTGAAAAGCTATCTTTGGTACTTGCACATTTAGATGTTCTGGCATCATTTGCGAACGTATCATCATATGCTCCAATCCCATATATCAGGCCTAAAATGCATGGATTTGATTCTGAAAGAAAGACAAAATTGGTTGGTTCACGTCATCCTGTCTTAGAAATGCAGGACGACTTGACTTTTATTTCAAATGACGTTCACTTGGAAAACGGTGTTGGTGATTTCTTAATTATCACAGGTCCAAATATGGGTGGTAAATCTACTTACATTAGACAAGTTGGTGTCATCTCATTATTAGCGCAAATTGGTTGCTTCGTTCCATGTGAAGAAGCCGAAATTGCAATTGTTGATGCTATTCTTTGCAGAGTTGGCGCTGGTGATTCTCAATTAAAGGGTGTCTCTACATTTATGGTTGAAATGCTAGAAACATCTTCAATTTTAAAAAATGCCACCAAGAACTCCTTGATTATTGTGGATGAGTTAGGTCGTGGTACTAGTACATATGATGGTTTCGGCCTTGCTTGGGCTATCGCAGAACATATCGCCAGTAAAATTGGTTGTTTTGCTCTGTTTGCTACACATTTCCATGAATTAACATCTTTGGCTGATAAATTGTCAAATGTTAAGAACATGCATGTTGTAGCACATATCGAACAAGGTGAAAAGAGTCAGCATGATAGCGACGATATTACTTTGCTATATAAGGTTGAACCTGGTATTTCTGATCAATCATTTGGTATACACGTTGCCGAAGTTGTTCAATTTCCACAAAAGATAATAAGAATGGCTAAACGTAAGGCCACTGAGTTAGAAAGTTTAAAGGTGAGTAATCAGGATTTGAAAAAGGCAAAAATGTCAATAAAGGAAATAAATGATGGTAACATCGAATTGAAATCACTTTTGAAGAAATGGGTTAAAGAAGTCAAGGAGCAAGGTTTGGACGACCCTGAAAAGCTGACAGATCAGAACTGTAGGGAAAAAGTTCAAGAATTATTGAATTCCATAACCGAAAAAACAATGGCAAATGATAACAAGTATCTAGAATACATTAAACAATTATTATTGTAACAAAATAAAAGTTATATAGGCTAAAACAGTACTATGTCTATAGGAATATATTTTGATCGAAACTATAAAAAGATCTAATGTTCGTTTACGTAATCTTGATTAAATATGTCTACAAAGAAAAAATCTCTATCAAAGAGAAGTTTGCCAAGAGGTAAGTGTTCCTTGAACTCGTCAGTATTGTATTCAAAGGAGGTTCGGTTGTATTTGATCTCCTTCTTTTGATTCTCAACAAAATCATCCGGGTGGGCTGGATAAGAAATACCACACGCAGTATGAACCGTTGAAAACAGTGACATATTAGGTTGTATAATGTTCGTTCTATCATCATCTGAAGTAATTGGACAAGATGAATATAGATCATTAAGTAAACCAGGTGAGAAGGGTTTGAATATATCTATTCTATTTTTTGTTAGAACAGGCTGTGAAAGGTCAGTGGTACCTTCAACAGGATCTAAAACGAAACCTTCAGAGGCTCTACTAAAATTATGACATGTCTTCAATGATGTGACAGTTCTTTCAACTGTGTTTAATCTCATTTCATTTGTTCCTTGCAGAATCTTATCCAGCAATACATCATACCTATCAATATTAAAGTTGTAGATTGAAGCCAAAGTATTGTGACTATTAAAATGATTGATAACATGCTTCAATAAAAAGGTGAAAAAGAATACAGAGATGTTGCATTTAATATTCTCTGTAGGAAAATTGTCCCCATTCTTACCCAATAAATGATCATGTGTATCCTTCAATAGCTGAATCATTTTTGGAACGTCGCTCATTTTTGGATCATCCATATACTTGATAACGTATAATATTAATGTGAAAACCCCAGTTGAAAAATAATACATCAATTCTGGGTACATGTAATTCTGATATGTCGTACTAATAAATACCTCACACATGGATACGCATGCCTGCTTACCTAACTTTTCAAAGGACTTGAATATTCTGGCTATCTCATGTGGTGAATTTGGGAATAATTCGACATTATCCATTAAAAAAGTTGTAGTAAACAAACTTAAAATGATCTCTGAATACAAATGACGAAAGTGGCAATTGACTACACGGAAGCAGGCCACTTGAAAACGCAACGCCGGATTTTCTTCTCTTGTTTGAGAGAACAAAACAGAAAGAAATTGTTTGTAACTTTCAACTCTCATAGCAGGCGGTAAGTTTTCCCTCCAGTCATTCAATTCTTGCTTAATATCCACTAGTTGTTGAACTAATTCATCGAAAGAAAAATCAATCTCATTTCTAATGGAAAAACAAGTGGCACTAATCTTACTCTCAATAAATATCGATTGGGAGAGAAAATAAGAAAAGTAGAGAGGTAAGTGTTGTGTATAATTTACAATGATCGATAAGGCCTGCTTCAAGTCAATGACACTTTCTACTTGCTCCATGTCATTTTTGAAAACAGCTGGTAATTTATACTCCTTAATTATTAATAGATACTCCTCGTCATTATCCATATCCATGTCAGAGACCTTCAGCATTGGTGGTTTGGAGAGAACCAATGCCATAACTTTATCCGAGCTAAAACATTGCCAGAATAAGGCTCTCTCCTTTAATATTTGATCTTTCGGCAACCCTTCGTAATGTGATTTCAAGTTCAGGTTCATTTCCATAGCATATTTTATTGCCGTATTTAGGACATCCACAGCTAATTCTGAATTGTAATTGGAGAACAGATGGCGATACAAAAGTATTAAAGCCTGAAGTGTCGTTATACCAGAGGGTACCATATCTAATTTATGATAGTAATAATAAGCATTGAGTAACGTGTTGGTCTCTATGGTCTTTAGTTCTTGTGGTGTTGGATCGTATCTATCTTTTCTTAATGATAACGAATCCTGTTCATTTAATAGATTTGTGATGCTTGCACTTGACGCCAGACAAACGTTTAACAAAAGTAGTTCTGGGTAAGTCAATTGTTCACTGCCTGTATCATAATATTTATTGCAAAGATCCATACAATCCTTGAAGTAAATACTGTTTGCCACAGCTGTTAAAAGGGTCACTTCAAAATTCTCTAATAATCTCTTTGCCTGTTCTTTTGTTGGCATAGAGTAAACATGGACTTCATCTGCAAAGACACCTGGTGTTGAAAAATCTATCACTTTTTTCGCTTGAATAATATACCACTTCAATGATATCGTAAGCATATCTCTGATTGGGGATAAAAATGCGATATTGGATTCATCTGGAGCTACGACTGTCTTTATCCATTCCAATTGCTGTGTTGTTAATATCTTCGCATGATATCTCTTCTGTTTTGCTTTTGGGTCTTTGTTATGCCGCGAATCATTTTCATTAAATTTTTTGACCATTGTATTCATTATCCATTCAAATCTTGTCATTTGATCAATTACATATGATATTTTCTTGTCTAATATCTCTACCTTCATTTCTATATCCAATGGCGGCTTTCCGACCATGTTTTTATTGTTGGTTCTTGACGTAGATGAGTTGGACTTCACAGTAGATGGATTCGATACAGGGGTAACTAAGTCGATCCCATCCTTTGCTTGAGCTGGTTTTGTAACGGCGACTGGTTTCATTGGACTATCTCTTAAATAACTATTGTACACTATTTCATTGGATGTTGCCCTTCCCTGAATTAGCATTTGGTTATCTGTACCCAATCCATTTGAACTTCTTCTAAAGACATCAGAGTTATCGCTAGGTTTGTATTTCAAAATATCTGCCTCATTCGATTCCTGAATTCTGTTCGCAGTCTCTGACGCAGCATTATTGCTTACCCGATTTTTACTACCAGTCTTCTTCTTTCTATGTGGTACTTCACGATATTTAAATGTACACTCGGCTTTATATTTGGTACAATTTGTGCATTTGTTAGTTACAGGATTAACAGAATCACACTTAATCTTTCTCTTTCTACAATGGTCACAAGCCTTCGAGACCCTTCTCTTGGTTGAATTAGCATCATTCTCTGATGTCCATTGTTCCTCTTGTTTATTTACATCCAAAGGGATTGTGGCATTGAGGGGAATCGCCATAGGAAGAGGTGATACCTGTTGGATGGTGGTATCTCTCGACAATCGTATGCCACTCTTTGGAATGGGCACCCCCATGCGAATTCGCGATATCTGCTGATGGTGGTCGCCTTGAGGAGGCATCGGAATGGTCATACCAATTGGCATTGGGGAATTCTGAGGTCGTTGCTGATTACCGTCTTCCTGAGGGCTCAATACGCTCTCAAGTGGAGTCCCAATTGGGGTCCCGAGGGGAATGTTCGTTGTATGAGAGCCCCCAGAACTGGCAATAAAATTGTTTGCATAGGGAGTTTGTCCACTCATCTGCATCTCCTGCTGATTGCTTTGATTTTCGTGGTTCAAATTCATTCTGCGAGTCATCTGCTGCTTTCACCAGTATAATGTATTAGTTAATTAGTAATTGTGCACTTTGTGGCCTCTAAATATGTGTGATCTGCTTAAACCTCCTCCAGTAGTTTGCCACTTGATGAAGGGAATTAAACTCTTGTTTTAAATCAACGGAATAAATTACAGAAACACGGAACATTTTTTCAATACACGGAAAAAACTGCAGATAATTATTCCTTACATAAGCCATGTATTAAGAGTAAATAGCAGGTTAATTAACTTATATAAAGCTTTGTAAGGTATTGATTACTTGGAATCGCTGTTTAGAGCTCATCATGGGCGAGGGCTACCTCTTGGTCATACCAATCCTCCATATGGTTGAGTAGATCAAGTCTGAAACGGCCCTGGACGATACGTTCTGGAAGGCTTCCGTCTGGGTTAATCTTTGGACCACTGATTAGATGCTCGAGCTTCTTGCGCTCTTCATTGAGTCTTTCGAAATTCAGCTTGTATGCATCCGTTAGGGATTCGTCTAGGGAGACAATCCCATTGCGAATAAGGTAGTCTATATACCCCTTACCCTGAGAACAGATGACGTTTCCTGGTTCACACTCGTAAGTTCTGTTCACAATCTTGTGGTAGAGAATCCGTAGTTCAGTCTTGGACTTTACAGACTCGACGAACCTTTTGAACGTTTCGAGGTCCCTCTTGCCTTCAAACCGCAGCACTCTATCTTCATCCAGTTTTCTCTGGGGACCATTGACTTTGTTAAGGATACCTTGATACAATCTTTTCCATAACGAAAACTCAATTTGCTCATTGACTACGGGTTCCGACTCCATGTTGGACTTGGGAATGATCATTTGGACAATTGGGTAACCTGGCATATCCTTACAAAGTGAGTTGCCAAATGCCTCGCAGTTAACCTCTACAAAGTTGATGGGCATTAAACCATCAGCAGATTCATATTTATAGGCTTGACTTAGTTCCTCGTATACTGGCTTAAGAGCCTTGCAATGGGAACACCAATTGGTGAAGTACTTGACAACCGTATAGGAATTGTTGGAATCCACAATATCGTAGAATTGATGTTGTGAGGTAATATAAGTAATGTTTGATTCATTAGCACTGACAACACCTATTACAGCAAGGATTGCTTGCGTTATGGTAGTTAGTTTCATTGAGTATGGCTTGTTAATGATGGCAATATTGGTGTCATCTTTTAAAATGATAAAAAAGCTTGAAGGAAAATTTGAATGCCATTAAAATATGGAGATATCATACAGAATAATCATAGCTTCAGAAAAATAAAGATAACAGAAATGGTGTCACTTTTAAGTAAAATACTGTTGATAATTACATTGGGGGTCATATTGGTAGAGTCTCATCCTATTAGAGAGATTCCTGATGAAATACATGCAGCTCGTCAGGCCCGTCATTTATTAAGGGAGCAAAGTGTACTTCATTTGAATTCTCTGGATTCAAATAACGATCCGGTCTCTTTTATTGAGTACTATGTGAGCTCTGACAGTAACTGCCATGGATTCGAAGAACTTGAAGGGGGAAATCCTATTCTTCTACTCTCCAAGATGAGCTCCTCCTACAAGAATTGGAAATCCCATGGAAAATCCGGCGTCACAGTATCTGTAGAGAAGGATTCTAAATTAAACCATGAGAGAATGACACTATATGGTACCCTATATCCAATGGAGTTCCCTGAAGGTTCTGAGAAACTGAAAGAGTGTTTTATTAGACAGCACCCTGACGCTAGTCATTGGTTCCCTGATGACAGTGAATCACATATGGGTGATACTCTTTGGTTTGAATTTAAGGTTCAATCAGTATATTTCATAGGTGGTTTTGGTAATATAGCCTATATAGGTAATATTGGTGGTGAGATATACCATAATGTTCATGAACATAGAGGTAAAGGTGGTTGTGGTCGTCATAATCCAAAGAAGGGTAATTATGCACCAACTTTACCTCACAGTACAAATTTTCCTCACGGGAAACTACCTCAGCAAGAAGAGACCGTTGATACCGTTCAACAATTGAATCAATCAGGTAGAAATTTAATTCAAACAATTTTCCATTGGTTTAAGCTGTCAATAATGCCTTAGTAGGTAGGTGCCCTACCGTTTTTATGTAATTCGCTAATAATATTCCTTGCTGCAACTGGATTTTTGCCAAATTAACGTTTTTAATAGTATACCCTAAAGCTGTCTCAATACATAAATTATACAAATATACTTCTATGTGTTTAAGGTTGTCCAGTAAAAATATTTGATGGACAATTTATATCGAAAACGCACAGAATAAAATGTCTGGATAATAAAAACAGAGAATAATTCAATAACATGAGTTGTAAGAATAATAATTGCATTACAACTCATTCGACAATGGTGATGATAATACCCCAACCTTTCTTCTGAAGTTCAAAACAATTTCACCCTGGGATTTCCAATATAATGTCCTGACAGTACTTAACGTCATATCGTTATCCAAGACTTGATCTTTACATAATAATTCCAACCATATACTTGAATCAATTTTAGCCTTCATCTCGGGAGTTCTTGATTCCAATCTGTCAATAACGTATAATTTAATCTTCTTGACTTTAATCATACCTGGGGCAGTTAATCTCGCGTTAGCCTCAGTAATTTTTGGTAAATCGGTACTACCCAATGAATCGGATTTTGATTTACCAAACTTCAACATATTGTGCAATTGACCTTGTTGTACTTGATCTGGTTTCGTTGAAGGTGGTTCAGATTTACCAACCCAAGGTTGTAAGACAAAATTAATCTTTGGCTGTGTATCATCAAGCTCCTTAGCATCATGACATAGTTTTGCACCAAGCCAATATGGTAGATTATTTTCAAGTTGCTCATAAAATTCAATCTTGTTGGTTTCTGCATCTAAACCATCGGAAATTTCATTAGCACTGTTTTCGTTATCATAGTCATTTAACATTTTTAAGTTATTTAACTCATCTTTGTTGTAGTAATCAAAGTTATCCTCCCTGTTTTTGAAATCATAATCATCACTATCCTTTGAGGTTAAGATAAGTGGTGTGGTTGATACAGATTTCAATGAAGCATCTGCAGAAGACAATTCTGATAAGTCGTTGGTACTCGCTGTAGGTGGTACAATAGTGGAAAATAAAACACTACCACCACATGCACCTTCCCTCCAATAATGTACCAATAATAGAGTTGCTGAGTTGATTGCCACAATAGGGCATGTCTTATCTCTTTTAATTTGACTCTCTGGAATCTTTTTACTTAAAATCATATATGAGGATGAGTTGTTATTGTATTGTTCGGTGTATGATTCATGCATTTGATGAATCAAATCCGACATAAATTTGTTCTTTTCCCTCTTTTCCTGTAATTTGGTCTTATTACCCTGATGACCATCCAAGGTTATTGTAGATGCAACTCTAGATTTGGAGTAAACTGGGTTGGTATAAGGACTTGACTTATCGTCAATTTTATGTGGATCATTTTTTGAATTAAAAGTATATTTAGATTCAGGGGTAGAATTAACGATGGAGTGTAATGCATCGTGGAAGGCTTTATCATCAAATCCTGGACTCTTCCCCTTATATGTTTCATTTGGAGGAGTATTTGTTTCGCTGATAGCTGTACTACGCGAGCTTGATCTAAAAGTCTTAAACTTTCTACTTAACAAAGAACCAGAACTCAATGCCTTACCTGATTGACCCTTAGAAGATAAATGTAGTGGATCAATCATTTCATCTGGTGTCACTCTTTGTTGTACAGATTTAGGGGCATCGTTTAAATTATTATTTGATCTGTAACCCTTAGCATTGTTATAAAAATATGTAGAGGAATCATGGGTTAGGATTGGAGTCGTTGGTGCGGATACAAATGGCGTTTCTGGATTGCTTAAAGTACCCATTGTGATAGAGGATCCAAATTTTTGAAAGGCATTCTTTTTTTTCGGTTTATCCTTACCTCTGGGGAGATTGCTCTCGGTTTTGTTGTCATTATGGTCATTATTTAAATTTTCATTGTCACTCTTCTTTCCGGTCAGATGTTTTCTAAATTCTTTATCCCTTTTCACTTCATAGTTCATAAATTCGTTGAATAAAGAGTTAACCACGATCTTACCTAGGTTATAGCGTTCATCTGGATTTAATGTTATATCTTCGTTAAGAATACGGTAATTGTTTAATGCAGTACCATAAACTTGGGTGTTTAAAAACTTAGGACCAATTTTGACGAATAACATACCGACTTTGACAGAAATAGTACACCAATGAGATAAAATCTCTTTAGAAGTGTACTTGACGACAATATCATCAAATGACCCCTCATCTGATGCAAAAGTGTTTAATAATTCACAAGACACGATGTCCCATCTTTGAATCTTACCCTGGGTATTTTCAGTAATGACATGTCTTCTGTTTGTTAATAATGAACTTCTAGTTAATGCAAAACCACCCTTTGAGATGGCTATCATATTTGTATTTAGATCCAATTGGTTTAAATTGGAGTCAGAACAATATGAAAAATAAACATCTGAATCATTTAGCAATTTTAAATCCAGTATACCAAGATGTTTGGATTCACCGGTATGCATAGCGTTATTTGCAAAATAATCCTTAGAATTGAATATCAAAGTTGTCGTCAAACTATTGAGGTCTTTAACACTTATTTTCTTGATGTATCCCTCGGAATCACCAACCAATAATGTATTATCGTCAACACTTTCTATACACCAAATGGCACAGTCCCAAGACCAGGACTTCAATCTTTTTATATTATCAACATCAGCAATATCCCAAATATGTACAACACCATCAGAGCAAGTGCTCAACAATTTGGTCTCATTATCAATTAACTTAATCACCTTGATGTTAGTATCGTGAGCAGTTTTGATTCGTATCACGTCCGTCCTGTTCAAACAGGAATATAAGGTCAGGTCACCGTTGCAATCACCAATGATAGTATCGAATTTATTCTCCCTTTGATTCAAAGTCACCATGTTATAAATTGAACCTGTGCCATTGAAGAAAGTATGGTGTAATTGAAATTTTGGCTCTGCTGTATCATCATCGTATGATATCTTCCATACTTTAATATAGCAATCTAATCCAGCAGTTACAAATAAGTTTTTAGTGGGCAAATACGATACACATTTGATGTAATCGTCATGGTCACCTATGATCTTCATCTTGAAACTCCAAGTGTCATTGGCACCCTTAAAGCAATGGATGAATATAATTGAGAAATCATGGGATGTAGTAATATAACTATGGCTGCCAATTTCAATTATATCACTAACCCAGTCCGAATGGACTTGGAATCTGACATTATTGGCAGAGGAGGAGGCGTAAGGGTGCAAAATGATGGACCCGTCTCTGGCAGTAGTAAGGAAGTAATCGTTGGTTAACTTCGGGTGAAGGATTCTTGTAATGGGAAGAATGTGGCAATGTTTCTTTGTCTGGGATTGGGGAGATAATAACCCGTAACTTACTGTTAATTGATTCATCACTTGACCTTATGGAATGATCTCTTAGTTTTGCAAAAAATTGGTGGATCAGAATGGTGTAAAATGGGTCAATAATGTAAATATTAACAAATAAGTGAATGTAGAAAAGTAGCAGTGTCTGAAGTCGTTTGAGAGCGAATGTAGTTCCCTGGTTCTCCTTTAGTTGAATCAAACGTCAAAGTAGAATAGGGAACATGCCCAGATTTTGACTTAGAATATCTGCGGAGCGAAAAACTCGTTCATGAGATATTAAATTCTGCCTACGCGAAAGGATGATCTTATTTTGCTATTATGTAATGATGATGGACAACTTGGTACATATTGTGAAAGGAATGAACGGTAATGACGAGCAACGGGTACTTCCTCAACTGAAGGGGAAGCTTTGGTACCACATTGAGCAAGAAATTTACGAGGTAGAAGCTGGGGTTACCGCAGAACAGCCCTCTCGCAGAGTTACGCATACTAAAAAGTACACCAATGCAATGGTAGAGGTTGTGATGGTGAAATTAGCAGAAATCGCTAGTGACTTAGAGATGTTTGCTAGACACGACTCAGGTAGGAAAGAAAACGTGGTGACAATGAAAGACTTGAAATTGTATTTGAGAAATTCTCCATTTCTACAGGAATCATTAACTGAGGATAATGTAACTACTAAGGATACGGATTAGCAATATAGAGAGTGGTTTTGGTAGGTCCCCTCATTTTTTAGACTTTTTTTGTCGATTACGTAATTGGTTGTTAATCCATTGAGATATTTAACTGATCTCTAACCATTTACAATGGTTTGTCGTGATTCATGGCAGCACTATATCTTAGAACTACTGATGAATGGTACCTTTGTTTGATAAGTTCAAAGCTAAAAAAAATAGTTAGCATGTTTGGTTATTATTTTTTGCCCTTATGAAGAACTGTGTTATCTAAAGAAATAAAAGCACGAAACCCCACTGCTAAGTTATACATATGAAAACCAATTATCTATACCCACTAATAATTCAACCTGAATTTAATTTTACTCGTCACAATAATTAAAAGTTTATAATTCTGCTAATTAAATAAGAAAATGATTCATTCGTTGTCTAATAAAATGGGTTTAAGACGGAAAGAGGCAGGCTATTCAAGAACGAAAATATCCGACAAACAAAAGGACAAGCAAAAATTCGTTAATATTGTCACTTCTATACCGGTATTGGGTTTCGATTTGGCCTCGCTGCTGGAACAATTCCACAATGTAATAAGGTAACTTAACGAGAGAAAACTCAAACAAATAGAACGTTATCGCAAAGAATTGAGCGTTTTAAAAAATATTAAAACATCTACTTTGAGAATAATTGAAATCAAGTTTATTTGGCTCATTAGAATTTACCAATCTTTACATAAATGTGAGAGATAAGAGTACAATAACTGTTTTTTTTGCCCAAAAGAATTTGCAAAACCAAAACCTATTTGTCATCTACCATGTGTTTATTAGGTTAGATTTACACCTTCATTAAAAAATTAGTCCACACTAAAACTTGAATTGTTGCCGATAATTATCTTTCTTGAGACTTTCTGATTGTTGCCCCTCGAGAGATGATCATCCTCACAGATAAACAGGGAATAACCAGATTATAAAAATCGGAAAAGATAGTTTATTCAAGATTTAAAAAATGCTTAAATTATTCAACAACTGTCATCTAATTTGAAAGTATCCTGAAAGTATATTAAATTTATGTTAACAAACTTGGACTCAATGATCAACCGATTTTGAGCCTCGATCCCTCTTCCCCGTGGGATGTAAAATATCACTAAGAGCCCTTCTAACCACAGCATCAGTAGTGTGGAACATGAAAAACTGTAAAGAAACAATAGGTTGAGCCATGTCTGTTCTCGTTAAATCTGGCAATCGCAACCTAATTACGCTACCATCTTTTTAGCACTTTGTTTGTTCCGAACACACATTTTTTTACTTTTAAAAGAACTTCATTTACATTTTGCTAGTTATGGTGAGTTTCTTATTTACTTCAGGAACCAAACTCCATAAAAACTTCCATGGTACTGGTAGACTTTTGCCTTAAATAATGGAGAATGCTGCCTTGGAACTTAATTAGCCTGTCATTGCCATCAGATGTAGTGAAATATTACCCAAACTGTTCGGTCTTGATGCATTTCATTGTTTCACTAAATTCGTATGTACCTTGATTTTTCTGAATCTTTCTTAGCCTCGTTAGGTTTGCGTCATTTTATATTTGTCCGTCACTTTTAATGAAAATTAAATCCATACAGAAGTATCAAAACTCATATATATGATTCCTGGCTATAATAGATAAATGTCGAATTGGTTCTGTTAACTGTTGGGGTGTATAAAGTACTATGAAAGAAACCTAAACGATAATCCCTGAGTTTTACCAATGTTAAGTGAAACTTCTTTAATGTTGCATTAAGCACGTATATTTGTTTGTGTGTGTGCCTAGGTAATAGAGTCGATACCTATGATTTCTCCCCAATCTAAAGTATGAAAGTATATTCCCCATTAACAAGTTATCTGGTAACCTAGTTTATTATGTAGAATATTTAATATATGACGTTGTTTTTCAGAATAATTGTTAACATGGCTCGCCGTGATAGTAGATAGTTCAAGCAAGTGATGATATGCAAATAAAATTTTTCCTGTTCTTAGTACACAATAAAAATATAATTTATGGACGGTATTAATTTTTGATAATTGATTATCATCATCTTTAATCACTTGTATATTTTTTTATTTGAAAAGTAAAAATTCTTTTGAATGAACCAGCATCAATAGATGGTGTCGTAGAGGTATCATACAGACAAATCAAATTATAACTGGAAATTTTTATCACCTAGTCATTTATTGGTTCAATGGAATTTTTCTATGTACTAGTATTCGAACATTAATTATCCTATAAACTCCAGGAATCAAAAGATTATACCTTAAGATTTCAGCAATCTTAAGTTTGTAGAACATTTTTTTAAATATTATGAATCTCTAGACTTTATTTTAATGAAAACTGAAAAAATCCGAATTTTCAGTAAATAAAAATAAAAAGAAGTTCTACGTATCGGAAATAAAGTTTTAAGAGAGTTTCTTGTGGTTGAGCATGATTGGCTTTATAACTAGATGTGATATATGTTATTTCAAATAGTGAATAATATACAGATAAATCTTCTCCCTTTTTTATAATATACAAAAATAAAATATATATAAAGTGTGACATTCTAATCCTTGATTGTCGTTATCTTCTGCCACTTAAAACAATGCCCTTATGTTATTAATGACCAGCAGTTAAATTCCGTTCCATAAAATAGTGCTTGACTGCTCTTTGTATCTAATCTAACTTATTGAAGAAATTGTAATAGTAATAGTAATCATTCTTTAATCAACCCATTCTATGTTATTATAACGTGATAATAATATGTTGAACACTATCACTTTCAGGATGGTTAATGCAAGAATATCAGAGCATGGAAAATCTGACATTGTTCCGTGAAATCATTAAA
>JAJMCG010000094.1:0-44165 GCA_030572895.1 Jamesozyma jinghongensis
CTAGACGTGATAGATGTCATTTCAAATAGTGAATAATATACAGATAAATCTTCTTTCTTTTTTATAATATACAAAACTAAAATATACATAAAGTGTAACATTCTAATATTTGACTGTCGTTATTTTCTGTCACTTATACACATTTCAATTTGAACAGTTTAATATACTTTACAGATGAACCAGTAGCACTCAGATGATGTTGTACAAGCTTATTCAATTATAAGTGAAATTTATATCACTTTGCCATTTATCAGTTTGATGAAAACCTTCCATGGTCTAAAACGCTAAAACTAACAATCCTAAAAGATGTTAGGGATCTACAGACAGCTTCAGGTAAAATCCGTTCCGTTTAGTGTATTGCAAACCAAGGTCATACCTTAGAATAACAACAACGTTCGACAACAATATCATATGTTATTTGTAAGAATCTTCGTTTACTTCAGCGACGCTAATAGGCAAGTTTAGGTTACTTTTTCTGTACAATAACTTAACTACATAGTTGATTTTGTTTAATTAGAGCCCATAACAATAACGCAACCTTTCATTGGCAGTTTTATTTTCCTAAATTAAGGCCTATAAATCAAATCATTTTTCCGACACAAATGATAGATACAAATGCCAAACAAGGTTCGTTATTTAAATAGTATTGAACCACGTTAAACTAAATAACGTAGAACTATTTGGAATACTATCCAACAACATGAAATACATTGGTAGGTAACAATGATAAGTAACAGCTAAGCCTCAACTCGTGCACTTATCATTGAATAATATTTTACATATAAGGTGTGCTCTAGTCAAGTGGATGTATTATAAAATGTATAGTTTCTGTTATAAATAAACATTTAAAATAGGTCCAAAAGAATAGATCTTACCATCCTACATCAAAATAACTCTCTCAGCAAAAAAAATTGTTTCACTAATTAAAAATGAAAAACTTTGCGACATCTATAACGCATGATTTAAAAAAAACAAACTCATAAGATGGATAATATAATTTCGATTACGTCTTATCATAAATTCATTAGTAAAACATGTCGTTTCTTGTAGCATCCTCCTTTTAAACATCTTCGTTATCTATAAGCATCTAAAGATTCGAATAATCACTTTTCCGTCTTTGCAAGTTTCCGGATCAATCTTAAAAAATATGCAATTATACAACACTAGACAAGTAGATAATACTAACAACCCAACACGCTAAAAATGGACTATATGAAGAAGGCGATCTGGGGACCTGATCCAAAGGAACAACACCGTAAGATTAAATCTATCCTGAGGAAAAACACCCGTAATATTGATAGATCATTACACGAATTAACGGCATTGCAAAATAAGACTAAGCTTCTCATTAAGAAATCTGCTAAAAAAAATGACATGAAGTCGGTGAAGCTTTATGCTCTGGAACTGTACCGTGTCAATAAACAATATAATAGAATTCGTACCTCTAAAGCTCAATTGGAATCTGTAGGGATGAAGATCGAGGAGGCATACAAGATGAAGATGTTAACAAACCAGATGGCAACCAATGCCGGTCTAATGAGAGAGGTCAATTCTTTAGTACATCTCCCACAATTAAGGACTACCATGGTTGAACTTGAAAAGGAGCTAATGAAGTCGGGGATTATAAGTGAAATGGTTGATGATACAATGGAAGGCTTAGAAGAAATGGATGAAGAGTTGGACGAGGAGGTCAAAGAGGAAGTTAACAAGATTGTAGAAGAATACACTAATGAAAAATTCTCGAAGATCGACGAAGTCCCAACTAATCAACTAAGTGTCCCTGAACCAGCCAAGGCACCAGAACAAGAGATTGCCGAAGATCAAATTGATGATGAGGCTGACAAGATGTTGAGTGATATGAGGGAAAGACTCAAGGCATTACAAAACTAATAAATATATGTATAATTAATTAATATCTCATTTGGGTAGATTCAGGGTCTAGTTTTCATTACTTGGCAAGACTATAACCCGCACTCTGAATTGCGCAGCAAGAAAAGGAGAACAAAAAACGGTGTGAAAGTGAAAATTGAATGTTGATTTACTTCGGAATATGTGCAACTTCAGCAACCATAATCTTTACTGTTAAACCTCATTACTTTATCTAGAAGAATATTCTAACCAATTAAACCCTAATTTTGAAAGTATCTGTGACTGTGAATAAACAATAAGAGATACAATACAAATAAGACGAAAATGATTGCATTTACAAAAGTAATGAGACTATCGATAGTCTTGTTAAGTTTAGTGACCGTAGGTCTCTGTAACAAAGAAAAGATAAATAACAAAAAATATGAAATGTGTTCTGGTATGTATTCTAAGGAGGATTGGGGCGGTAAGATAGATCCATTCATTTCCTTTAATTTAAAGAAGTTAAGTGAAGGAGGCAAAGTGACTGTTGCCATTTATGATTTCCAAGACTTTGAACATTTGGGAGTCCAACTAAGTGATGGTGAACAATATTATGTATGTGATGATTACGCAATTGGAATGGATTTATGTACTGAAGATGAAAGAGATAAGTTTATTATTACAGATGTTGTCTATGATCCATTTTCTGGTACAAACAGATCAATCGTTCACAATATCATGACTTTCTCCCAAGATAATGTTGGTTTACATGATACTAAATATCCAATTACCAAGACTGGTTATTACTGTGTCACTGCCTTTAGGAGCGATTCTGATGTTAAGTTTGACGCTGTTATCAATTATAGGAATGCGTATGGTCATTTGGCTGGTGCTGAGATTAACAATTTACCATTGTACGGTTTATTGACCATTTTCTACGGTGTTGCAATGGTATTGTACTCATTTGCCTTCTGGAAGCACAAGCATGAACTATTACCACTACAAAAGTATATCTTGGCATTCTATGGGTTTTTGATGGTTGAAACTATTTTCATTTGGGCTTACTACGATATTAAGAATGAAAAGGGTAACTCTGCAGGAATTCATGTCTACATGGTCTTTTTATCCCTAATGACCGCGGGGAAAGTCACCTTCTCGTTTTTCCTATTGTTAATCATTTCTTTGGGTTATGGTATTGTATATCCTAAGTTAAACAAGACACTAATGAGACGTTGTCAAATGTACTCCGTTTTAAGTTTTTGCATATGTTGTGCTTTCTTAATCCAAAGTTACTTGGCTGACCCAGAAAGTCCATCTCCATTGATTTTAATATCATTTATCCCAACTGGTATTTCTATGTTGATCTTTTATTTTATGATCTTAAGATCCATGACCAAAACTGTCAATTATTTGAGAGAACAGAGACAAGTTGTTAAATTAAACATGTACAAGACGCTATTGTTAATCCTATATGCCTCTCTCGTGGTTCTACTTGTTGGGTTCGTCATCACATCTATCATATTCATGGGTGTTGATACTCTTGAAACTGTTGAAAAAAACTGGAGAAGTAGATTCTTCTTCACCGATTTCTGGCCAACTTTAGTCTATTTTGTTGTCTTTGCCATCATAACCTTCATTTGGAGACCAACAGCGACCTCCTATATGCTAGCTGTCTCTCAACAATTACCAACCGATCCAGAAAATGTTGCTGATTTCGACCTAAGTGACTTGCAGTCTCTTGGTGACAGCTTGGAAAATATCAACGATGAAGATAACGAGTTTGCTGCTAGCGGAGAACAAAGCGTCACCTCCGGTGGTGACCAACCAGTTATACATCAAGACGCTCCTCTACAGCATGACGAACTAGACCTGGACTTTTCTGAGGAAGAGTTCGGCGATGATGAGCATGCCCCAGAGAACAACAATCAGAACGAAACCAATAAGAGAACCATCCTCTGATAGGTGCTCACCTCCATGTAAGTTATATAGTTGTCAATAAAGAGAATTTTATGTACTAACGAGAAACCCATAGACAGCTCTGCATTGCACGATATCTGCTGCACGCTTCCTGCAACACGCTCTGTGGGAGGAATTCTTTACGAATTGCTGCAGTAAGCAACGTTTTAACAGCATGACAGCAACCTTGATTTTTCTGAAAAATTCAATCAAAGAACGAGTAGTGGAGATAATCTCAAAAATTAATCCCACCCTGATTGTATTTACAGTCATTGGTATGACTTTGCATTATACCCTTTCTTTCATCTTCATTGGCAACATCCCACGGCTACACTCTAAACTTCAAAGTCTTTTTAGTCTTTTTTTTCCAAATTAACTAGGTAAATTTTCACTTTAGATTTACGGCAATTTGGGAAAATAAACAATATAGTGAAGGCATAATTAATCTCTTAGATCCTCCATAACATACGACCATCAAACCATAACATAGGGATATGGAACAGAACATTAACAATATAGGGCCTGCACCAATTGCCACTTCCCCTACTAAGGTTCAGGCAACCTCGAAAAAGAGAAGAAAGGCTTCAAGAGCCTGTGATCAATGTAGAAAGAAGAAAATCAAATGTGATTATAACGAAGCTGATAATATATGTTCAAATTGTAATAGAAATAGAGAGGCCTGTACATTTGAGAGGGTGCCTTTAAAGAGAGGGCCTTCAAAGGGCTACAATAAGACGGCCCAACAAAATCAATACCAGAATCAGAACGTCATCAACATGGTACCTGCTTCAAATGCAGGCTCGGAATTTGCTCATGGTGGAGCAGAAAAGTATATCCCACACACACCATCAAAATCGAATTCTGCATCAATTCTGTTACCTCCCTTATCTCAATATATTTCCCAACCAGGAAATTACAGTGACCAACCAGACAACGCCAACATCAGCAATAACAATAATGAAGTAACAAATAATGAAGAATATACTACACAGACGAATAATAAAGCAAATTCAAATATGATAAATACTTCCAATGAAAGCAGTAATAAGACGACACAGAGTAGCACGCGACCTGACGAGACAGTTTCGAACCCATTGGGAAGCAACAGCTTAGGAATACATCAAGGAGGAAGTCTTGCAAATTTTGGATTGGGTCAACAACAATTTTGGAAAGTTCCTTACCATGAATTTCCTCACCAACGAAGGGGATCTATAGATTCCCTTTCAAGTGATATATCAGTAAGAAATACTACTGGGGCGCAACAGGCACAATTATTTTATAATTCTAATACCTCTAACCATGGAGGGAACAGCAATACCAATATTGTCAGATCTAATAGTGTAGCCAGTGGAAGCACATCTGGTACAAATTATTGGTCATTTTTTAAGAATTCAAACTCAATTGCAAGTAATACACCCCACCAGGGTCCAACAACAAATAATGAACACCAAAATAGCATGGAAAGTCCTGAGCTAAATCGTTTTGGAAGAGCTGGTTCTATTCCTTCAATAATAAGGCAAGCAGCTGGTTCCTTAACATTGGGTCAAACACAACTTCCTCCACCATCTACTGTACATCAGAACTCATATGCATATTCACAATTCCATCAACAACCTTTTCAATCATTAAACAACACAGGTGTTCCTAATCCTCTTCCGAATCATACTTATAACCACTCATTAACAAATTTTGGACAGTATGCACAAAACGGATTTCAATCTAGGGCAAACTCTATTACATCAGAAGCCATGTCTCCAAGTACAGCACCTATTTTTCAAAACACCTCATTGACTCCTTCAAATAGTGCTGTGCAATCTCAATTGAAGAGAAAATCTGAAGATGCTACCGAACCAGAATCTCCAAATCACCAAAACGTAAATAATCAATGCAATCATGGTTCAAGCACGAGTTTGAAAAATACTGCAGAGGCAGAAAACTCAGAAAGTTCTAAAGCTACCAAGAAAAGAAAGAGGACATCCTCATCAACTTCAAAGAATTCAGAATT
The DNA here is from genome assembly GCA_030572895.1 of Jamesozyma jinghongensis. NCBI lineage: Eukaryota > Fungi > Ascomycota > Saccharomycetes > Saccharomycetales > Saccharomycetaceae > Jamesozyma > Jamesozyma jinghongensis. The sequence continues at coordinate 5,810 of JAJMCG010000094.1, forward strand.
GAAGAATTCTAGGAGGAATGATTCAATTACATCTATGGATTCACTAATGTCAAATACCACTACCACTACACAAAATCCACCAAATATAAATACTAAAAAGGATATGGATTCGAAGATTCATGCAGATAACTTAGGTAAGAAAAATAGGACAAATAGTATCAATACGAATACGGAATCAAATGCTAGAAGCACACAATCAATGAGTCAAACAAATCATAGCGGAATTCTGTATGGCCAAATTTCAGATGCAGAATTGATTAATATGTACTATGAGTTTATTCACATAGAATTTCCTATAATTCCCTTAAACAAACAGACCTTGACAAATGATATTCTATTAATTAATACGCAACCGATATCATCTATTCATGAATTGAACAGTTATGTCATACTGTGGTTTAGAAATTCGCTGGAACTTTTAGTTAGGATTGCAATCAAAAAAGAAAATAACAATGTTCATTTCTTTGACAATTTTTTCATGAACTCTTTGGATAAGAATCAAATGAATAGTCATCAAACAAATACAGGTGTTAGATCAACTACTGGTTCTATATCATCATCAGTTAATACAGATGCAGATACTGATGATATAAAAAACAAAAAATTATATGAAGTTCAGAATATTTTTATATCTACCTTAAATGAATGTTTCCAAAAAATCGTTGATATCCACCCGAAGTTTCGGGAACTTAGAAATCAGATATCACCAAAGATAAAAATCATATACCTTTCCACATTTATTATCTTAAATTATACTCTTTGTTTTGTGGGGTATGATAATTCATTCGTGTTGGGTATGTCTGTAACTATTTTCAATGAATTCAAGCTTTACAAGCACATTTTATCTATCAATGATGAAAATATAGCAAGAAATTCTAGCAGCACCCACTCTAAAGCATTAGAGTTGGCTGGCGATAATACTGATTTTGGGAGAGATTGTGCCATAGTGTTCAAAAGATTGTACATTTTATTAATAATCTTTGATTCATTACAAAGCTGTACATTTGGTGCACCAAAGTTATTAAGTATTCCAATTGTTAATACTGTAGAGATGTTTTTCGATCACAATGATGAATTATCCCCTGATAAATGGTGTGTTGAACAAAGCCCAATAAAATTGAAGTATATCATTCAGAGTTTGAAGTTGGGTGAATTTCTGACATCCTTAGCAATGAATAAGATATCGATGCGTAATTTTACTGAAGATCATTCGACGAGAGAAGATTTAATTTGGCTACCAAAAGATATTGTGGAAAGTGTTCTAAAAAGTAATAAGAGTCCTTGTGCATTACCTTCTGAGGGATTTCAAGAAAATTCTTCAAATGATAACGGACAAACCAACGAGGTTTCTACGGTTCCAAAGTTATTTCACGAACTGTTAAAAACAAAACAATTCTTTATTGACTTTTTAATTAGACTGAACCCAAAAAATGATCCATTATTTAAATTGACTATTGATTCGACTGAATTGATGACTGATACACTAGCAAATTTGTTCGGCAAAATATTAAAGATTCTATCCCAAATTATGAGATTAAATCCATATAACAGTATCGATCCAAATTACAGGCCTGCATTACCGGTAGATCACGTTTCGTTGCCAGGCGAACCAAGCACTTCTATTTCCCCTACGCCCGGTACAACTGACGCCATCGTTGATGGGGCAAGGTCAACACATAATATTGGTGGTAATTCAAATGTAGTGTTTGGAGCCTCAGCTTCTGTTGCTGCGTCTGGAGAGTTTTACCAAAAGTTGTTAGGTTTAACCAAAACCCAAGATGATGAAGGTAAAAAGGGTGTAATTACACCATATGCAATCGCTATATTCCACGAGCTTAACAATTTGACCAACACTTTAAAACAACTTCCTACATTGCTAATAAGACTAGTGATGAAATTATCCTATGTGGATAATATGAAGGCTCAAGAACAAGTGGTGAAATTGTCAAACTCGATGAATGAAGTTGTACAAATAATGAGCTTGCTGAATTTGGTGAAGCCATTTAAGATGTTTGAAAGTGATACATTGAATGAAAGAATTATTGTTAGCGACGATGATTTGGGTAAAAATTTGACCTTGAAATGGAAATATGTTAACAAGGAAGACGATATTTATGGTAAAGCTGAACCTGATAGCGATGAAGCAGTTGTTGGCAAGTTCATTAATGCAGGCTGGAAATTGCTCGATGATTCTGAGTTAGGGTGGTTCCATTAGTGGTGTATGATCTAAATGACTATTATAAAATTATAGATATAATTTCATGTTCTAACATTTATAAAAATGATGATGATATCAGATTTCTGATGATCATTGACAAAGATAAATGCTCTCAATATACATTTTATATTTTCTGCTAAATATGGATATCCGCGCGAGGTTAATACAACAAAAAAGTATAGTCTCCCCTTCATTTGTACTAATATTGTGTTATTACAGACCAATATCTACCTAAACAAATATAGAATAGCATACGTCAAGAAGATAAAAATGGAAATTGATGGTAATACCCTGATATTTATTATCATTATCCTCTTTTTATTCTTTTCATCGCCCGGTGGCGATGGTGTGTCATCCCAATACGAATACAATCAACTTCAAATACTGAAAAACCAATATAAATACGAGAAAAACTCATTTGACAATTTAACATTCTCTACCAACTTTAAGAATATCACTGGATTCAAATTAAGCTATGGTGATACTTTCAATGATCCATCGATTAATGCAACTTATCCACTTGAAGGTAAAGAATACAATAAGTGGTATGAGAATCAATCATATATGATTATTCCTGATGAGGTCATAGATAGAATAAACAATAATATCTGGAACGTTTCGACTAGTGATTCTTCAGGCAAGAAAAACATATTTCCTCCAAATATTACAAGTACATTGTTGGGACGGATCCATCTTGTCTCAAATAATGTCTATAAACGAATTAAGATGCCAATATCAAGATTCTACGAACCGGCGACTGATTTTTCTGAGAATTATCCACCAAGTGGTGAGCAATACCTTCATGAGTGGAAGAATTATGGAGAGGTTCACAATGTTACATTTCCTGAGGGTGAACTAAAGATCCAGATAACGCATGTGGACAAAGTGACAAATCATTTAAACTCGAGAAGAAAATATAGATTTAATACACAAGATGACTCATGGAAGTTGTTGAATTTGAAGGTTGATTTTTTTGATAAGTCAGAAAATGAGAAGCATTCTATAAACTCTCTGGCAATTTATGATATCAAGAGAGGAAGAATATTTTCAATGTCTGACAGTGCAAAATTTCATTCTATATTTGCATTTCCACATTACATGAGTATGGGAAACCATAAAGATGAAGAAAGTATATTTAAAGAATCAAAAAAGCTAATGACAGAGTATTTCAATACATCTAACTATATTGATATGCTTACTATGGGTTACTTACAGAATGCATATGATGTTGCAAGTTCTAGATGTGAATTTATGGTTTTCCTGCAGCTAGAACCATGGAATCAGTATACAAAGGAACAATTAAATATTATTGATGATGAATTAAATTGGCCATTGGGAAGACCTGCAAACTTATCTAGCCTACCTCCCATTAAAGTTACCACAGGTTTGCTTTATTCGCCAGATTGTGGTATATCACTTCATTTAGAAAACACACGAGGTGAAAGATATGAATTAAAAATGAAATCTATTCGACTACATTTGCTATTTGGGATAACATTATTTGTTGCTCAAATATATCTGTTATTGTGTCAAATGCAACATACAAACACCCCATCAAGCGTAAATAAAATTTCATTTTACTCGTTTTCCATGATTAATTTAGTTGATGGATCTCTAGCTACATTATATTTTATTTCTTCGACGCTGATACCAGAACTGTACCTCCCACTAGTTATTAGTGCATTTTCTTCTTTTATTCTTGCTTCGATTTTTGAAACCCGTTATTTGATTTCAGTTTATGCCTCGCAAGTCAATGAACGAAATGTAGGTGTAATGACACTATTACGTGGCAGTAATAATGATGATACAGAAACTACTCAAAGGCCTATTGTTATTCCCGATGAAGCATCCATTAGTGGTACTTTATATGGTAGATTTTTCTTCATGTTAATAATTTTCACATTTTTGACAGTGAGTTCGACTTCCTGGCCACGTCATTTTAGAATGGTATTTGAGTACTCCGCTATTTTTATCCTAAATTCATACTGGATTCCACAAATATTTAGAAATGCCATTAAAGGACTCCCATCAAGAAGAGCTAGAAGAAGAAACGAGAATCCAAGTAATAGAAGACAAAATAAAATGCCACTATTATGGAAGTTCATTATCGGAACTACTATAATTAGAGCCTTACCTGTCATTTATGTGTTTACCTACTCCTCAAATGTTTTCAGACATCACAAAGATACAAGATTTGTCATTATACTTTCCTTATGGTTACTATTCCAAATTGCAATTCTATATTCGCAAGATATCTTAGGCTCACGTTGGTTCTTACCTAAGCATACCATACCGGAAGGTTATTCATACTTTAAACCTGTGACGTTGCAACATGTAATTGAACACGGTGATGTTTCAGTCAACCGTGATTCCACAACGATTTGCGATGGTACTGTTGGGGAATCAGTGCCAAAACATGAAATTGAGTGTGCGATTTGTATGTCTGAAGTCCCTGTTTATGTTGAGGAACTACCAGATACACATAACGTAGATAAACACAGTTATATGGTGACACCATGCAGCCATATCTTCCATACGTCCTGTTTGGAAAACTGGATGAGTTATAAATTACAATGTCCAGTCTGTAGGGCACCGCTGCCACCAATTTAAAAACACATTAATCAAATATACTTATGTACAAATCAGATAGAAAAATAACAATTATCACGATATGCAAAAGGCAGCGTTGAGTTAATTTCCAAATTATTTCGATTTGTCCCTTAATTAAGTATTTCGATATTTTCTCGAGAATATCAAAAGCAATACTGACTGCAGAAAAAAATAATTTAGATATAATTAACACTTTGTATTTAATAAGTATTCAAACAAAGATATACACACTCAAATAACCCAAAATGACAAAGAGTACAGCGTATGTATATGTATTTTAAGTTACCTCTAAAGAGTTATTATTGGACTAACAGCATAATAGAGTGAAAGCATGTCTATTCGATATGGATGGTTTATTATTAAACACTGAGGATATTTACACAATTACTCTCAATGAAATCCTAAAGAAATACAATAAGGGACCATTAACCTGGGAAGTTAAGTTGCAGTTACAAGGTTTACCAGGTCTAGAGGCTGGTAAAAAAATTATTGAAACTTACAATCTACCGATAACTGTTGAAGAACTTAACCAAATGAATGTTAAGATTCAAAACTCTCTCTGGCCAACGTGTGCATTCTTACCAGGTGCATTAGAATTGTTAACATATTTGCATGAAAAGGGCATTCCAATTGCATTGTGCACCTCTTCTACTGTCGACAAATTCCATGGCAAGACCAGTCATCTCTCTGGGTTTGACTACTTTGACGCAATCACTACTGGTGATGATCCATTGATTCCAAGAGGTAGGGGCAAACCATATCCAGATATCTGGGAAATAGGTTTAAAGAAGTTAAATACAAAGTTTGGTACTGAGATTGAACCAAAGGATTGTATTGTCTTTGAAGATGGTATTCCAGGTGTTAAATCAGCTAAAGCATTTGGTTCGCATATTGTTTGGGTCCCTCATGGTGAAGCCATTGGATTTTTAGGTGATACCGATGCTCTGTTGGAAGGGAAAGGTGAATTACTGAAATCCCTAACTGACCTGGATAAGTCAAAGTATGGTTTATAATAAATATGTATGCATTTTGTTTTATGGTCAATATATAATGTAACAAAAATCATTTAAAATGTTGATCTTATGTTTCCTGTTTGTATAAATATGTTCATGTTTGTATATTTATATATTGGCAATTTGTAAGTGATGATTGTAGTGTGTGTAAAGAGGTCTCCCATTAGAAGGAATTCTTGAACAAGAAAGATATACTTTCACCATTGTGTAAACGACGAATAGCCTCAGCCAGGACGCCACTAATATCGATGACATCTAATTTTGGGCACTGTTTCATCTTTTCTTCAAATGGGACGGTGTTTGTACAAACGACTCTATCCAACTTGGAGTTGTTGATATTAGCAATGGCGTTACCAGAGAGAACACCGTGAGTGACAATTGCAATGACAGATTGGGCACCGTGGTGTAATAAGATTTCAGCTGCCTTGGCTAAAGTACCACAAGTATCAGCCATATCATCCACAATAATACAAATCTTATCAGTAACATCACCAACGAGAACCATACGAGAAACCTCATTAGCTTTAGCTCTTTCCTTGTGAATTAACGCAAAGTTCAAATCTAATCTGTCTGCTAGAGCAGCGGCACGTTTAGCACCACCAGCATCTGGGGAAATAATGATGGATTCGTTGTAATTTATATTTTCTTTAATGTATCTAACAACACTTGGTTCAGCGTATAAATTATCAACTGGAACATCAAAGAAACCTTGGATTTGGGAAGCGTGCAAGTCCATGGTGACAACGTGATCACAGCCTGCAGTGATCAACATATCAGCCATCAACTTAGCGGTGATTGGAGCACGAGATTTGTCCTTTCTATCCTGTCTAGCGTATGGAAAATTTGGGATGATTGCAGTGATGTTTTTAGCAGAGGCAGTTTTACAAGCATTAATCATGATCAACATTTCAAGGACACGATCATTGACTATACCTGAACCGATTTGTGTTATGATGAATATATCTTGACCTCTGACAGATTCTCCGATAGAGAAGGTGACTTCCCCTGTGGGGTCTCTCTTTAAGTTACAGTCAGTCAATGGACAGCCTAATCTCTTGGAGACTAATTCAGCTAACCCTCTATGAACGTCAGGAGCTAAAAGTTTAATATTGTTGTTGGCCATATTGTCTGAGAGTTATATAAAGGAGAGGTGGTGTTAGGGCCACTAACGGTTTGGTTGGATACTGTAGTGCTAAATAGCAAGAACAAGAAGACAATACAAGTTAATTACTACATCTCTATGATATTTAACTAAACGCAAAGAACGATGACCATAGACGTATCACCGATTTGACAATTGCTTAAATATGGAATCTCGAGGAATCGGAAAAAGAAACTAAAATTTTTCATTTGGAAAAAAATTTTTTTTCACTGGAAAAATTGCGAGTAAATTCGTACCTATTGAATATGTGAGATAGTAAAAAAAATTTGAGGTTGTATTGATTGGTGCGGATTTTGTCCAGGTTTAGAAGGTTGTGTATATGAATTGGAGGGAATGTAGGAGGGAAGACGTACGATTCTTGAGATAATGAACCCATGCGAGGGGCCAAAACAAGTGAAAAGCTTGCAGGGTAGTTGTTACCAAGTAAAAGTAGAAGAAGAACCTCAGACTGCGGATATCTTGAAGGAACTCGGAGAGTTATTTTCTTTTAAGTTTGAATGACCGACTTAGAAGTTCCGTAGTCCGAGTAGAATAAATGATCTATTTTAAAAAGAAGGTATTTATTGTCAACGGTACTATATCTTGGCTCGGTAGAATGTAGAGAGGTTCATTTGAGTCATGGTTTATTTAGGGGAGTGGGCATCTACATGATCGTAGATAATCTTTTAGCGGTGAGTTCAAGTGATGGAACCAACAACATAATATTGAGACAATGGTAAGAAGAGCAGTAAATACAATATTAGGTTGTTTTTTTTTTCGATTTTAAAATTACAATAAAACACATACAATTAGAAATAAAGTAAATAGATAAGTAGATACGAGTAAAGAATTAGTAAGATTGATACAAGGGGGAAAGATAGTAATGTTACAAACGTATCAAATTAACAAAGACGAAATTTATTCAGATTTTATTATCCCATTCAATGAATTAGTATTATTGGAGCTATCTGAACCTGTTGATGGAGCAATCATGACATTTAAACCTGCATCATTATTTGGATTAACTAAATTCATCCCTAAATCATTAGCCATTGGGTTAGTAACATCATCCATATGGGTTTGTTGAGGACCAACATGATGATTATTTTTAGATTTCTTGTAATGAGTATTGGCCATTTCATTCTTTAGAACTTCATCAGGTGGATAAAATTTTTCCCATTCTTTTAATTTCTTCTTATAGGCATCAGTGTATTTAGTCTTTTCAACAGGATCCAAATTTCTCCATCTTTCACCAATTAATTTTGTAATTTCGATCAAATTCTTATCAGGGTTTTCCTTAACAATGATGGGTCTAATTTCTTGAGTGAATTGAATAAATGGACCACTTGGCCTCTTTGGTGGCAAAGTCTTTTCATATTCATCTCTAAGAATTCTATATTTTTCCCAATTAATTCTAAATTCATCATAATAAGGTTTCTTCTCATCATCGGTTAATTCTTTCCATTTAGCTGAGGCTAATTTAGATAATTCTGGGACCTTAGCATCAGGATATTTTTGTAACAATTCATTTCTGATAGACATTGAGAATAAGAAATAAGCAGATGAAGGTCTTTTTGGACCTTGTTTCTTTAATCTTTTCCTCTTTTCAATTCTACTTTGAGTTGTTGATAATTTCTTTGGACCATTAGCTAATGTAGTCTTACCATTCTTTGAAGTAGTCTGTGAGGGACCATTACGACCATGTTTACCTTGTTTACCTCCTGCTGATAATTGTTGCACTTGATGTTGTAATTGTGATTGTAATTGAGCTTGTTGTTGGGAGTGAATATTATGTTGTTGTTGAGCTTGTTGGATTGCTTGTTGTTGTTGATATTGAATCGAAGCTTGTTGCATTGGTTGATGCATTTGATTCATCTGTTGCTGTTGTTGCTGTTGTTGAGATTGAATCTGATGAGATGGTTGTAACATTGATTGAGTTGCATTATCCATCATTGTTGGATAACTGCCCATATTAGCTTGATAATATCTTTGTACACTTGGATTCATGAAACCAGGGTTTGATGAAGTAGCAGCTGTAGTAGCAGGGTTTAAATGAGAGTTAGAGTTGATTGAATTGTTTAAACTCATTGTTGTTTGTTGCTGTTGTTGTTGAGGATGTTTTTGACCCATTTGAGCTAAGAATGAATTATACATCAATTCTGAAAATTGTTGATTCATGTTTGAATTAGTTCCAGCGGCAGTAGCAGCAGCAGCAGCAGCAGCCGAATTATTGTTTGAAGAGGTACCAGCCTGTGTTCCCATATTAGTTGAATTTGAAGTTGGTACTTGCATATAACTAAAATCTTGAGGAATTGATTGGGAGTATTGATTTTGTTGTTGTGGATGATTTTGATAATAGACAGGTTGTTGCTGTTGTTGTTGTTGTTGTTGTTGTTGTTGTTGCTGTGGTTGTTGTTGTTGATATTGTTGTTGATATTGAGCAGCTGCATTTTGATATTGATTCATAGATGGTTGTTGTTGAGAATCAGATTGATCCAATTGTTGATATTGTAATGAATGATCTTGACCTAGATTTAATAAAGCAGCGTTACCATTAGAGCCTACAGTGTGACTCGAGGAATCATCCCCTTTGGTACTCATATTTGATAGTGGCATAATTTATTTGTAAACTAATTGAAATGACCACTAACGTAAAATTTAAGATAATGTAATTGAAATTAATTCCTCTGGGGTTGGTAAAGTAAAGATATGTAAAGTAGTAGGTAGTTTTCTTATTGTTTGTTTTTTTGTTTATTATAAGTTAATAGTTAGAACGAGGAAAAAGAATTTCGGAATAAACAAAGATCGGGCAAATAGGAAAAAAAAGTGAAGCGAAACGCCAAATTTTTCAAAAAGAGAGAAACGGGAAACTAAAAAAAAAAATTTTCTTTGAAGTGAGTAAAATTAGGAAGGAAAAATTTTCTTGCTTTATGGGAAAGAAAAAAAAATTTTCTTCTATTTGGGGGGGGGGGGGATGGGAAATTGCGAGTAGTAATAAATAATGAAAACTCAGGGAGTCTCTGTTTGTGTGTTTAAAGATTCAGAAATGTAGTTGATCTTTAAACTGTACTTAGTGACCTTTTGTAGCAGCTAAAAATTTGTATTAATGTTAGTATTGGAGTGTATCAGTCACTGTTTCTTTACAGATCTGATATGCACTTGCTGTAATAGAGTGGCAGGGGAGTAGAATAACGAAGTACCTGCAACTGTGTTGCCTTTTGTTAGTAAATCTTGTCAGTGGAGATAGAATGAGCAGAAGGATGATCTTCTATCGTAATCGTATGTTTGTTTCTATCTGCTTTGAAGTCACAGAGAGGATTAGATACGCTAACGGAGTAGGAAGGAAAGGATTAAGAAAAGCGCTAGAGTATTATTCTCCTTTACTTCTGTGGGTAAAATTTTTATTGTGTAGTTGTTGGGAATTATTTACAAGACAAGACGGATGGGTGGCAGTTTTCAGTTTAAAATTTGCCCCCTGATAAATACACCGCAGCTGTGCGAGTGGGAATTCCTGTTTGAGCGAAGTGCGTGGTGCGTGTTCTTCTCTCTTCGTCTAGCCTCGGTCTCCTTTTGCACAGCTCTGTCTAGCGAAGGTTTAGCCCTGTGTAGCCATTCCCACTGGCAGCCCTCCGCCTCAGTCTAGCCCGTAAGGCTATCCCAGCCTGGGAACACAAACAAACACGGATCTTTCACCATCAGCTAGCTGCACGGAAGATATATATATATATATATATATATATATATATGAGAGAGAAAAAGTCACCCCAATAATGCAAACACATATCTATTCTAAATACCAATTACGTATGAATTCCCTCACTAATTTCCCGTCAAAAAAAAAAAACTTTCTTAATGTCCTCTCTGTGTAATTTCCCAGAGGCAACGCATTCCTCAAACGTTCGGCCCTCAAAGTCCGACAGAGGATAATATTTTTTAATCGCCTCCATTAGTGATTCTGTATGTTTTAGTTTTATATGTTTGTAAAGGTTATCTCTTCTCTTATGGCGAGAGACACACCAGGGACATGCGAATCGACGGTATGAGCTATGTGTCAATTGGTGTCTCTTTAACCATGCTCCTCGTTGATAACTCTTGTGACAGACATTGCAAACGTGACTGTTTGTCGAATGTATTCTAGTTTGTATTTGAGATGTAGCTGTAGTAGTTCCTCGTTGTTGAAACGGATATACAACGGGAACATTTTCGTGTTGAATTAATGGTGCGGGTATCGCGTAGAGGTTGTTTGTAATTACAGGGTTCATTGGTAATCTCTGTCGATAATCTCGTATTTGTAATGGTAGAGCTTCCTGTTGTTGTAAAGGTAAGGAATTTGTTGCTAATGGAACTGGTTTTTGATTATATACGGGGACCATATGTGGTTGTCTCTGTGTAATATACATAGGTTCTTGTCTTATAGGAAATACTTGATGTGGTATAACATATGGTATTATTTCTTCATTGAACATTGGTTGCGGTGCTGGCACTTGTGTTATCGTTGGGTATATTAAATTAGTACGCATTGGCATTCCTATACCTTGTGTATTCGCGTTATTAATTGTATTGTTAATCATAGTATTGTTATTGCTATTGTTATATGAAATAGCGTTAGCATACGCATATTTACTTAAATCATTCATTTTCTACTAACCACTCGATATAATTATAATAATAGACAATTCACTCTGAACAATAAAGAATGACAATTAAAAACCAAGATAAATAACTAAACTGAAATATCAAAATAACATCATAACTAAAAGGCCAACTTCATAAATAATAAATATTTTCATCATTTAAATACAAGCAAGCAGGCAAATATCTATCCCTTCATAGTCGATCACAATCCTTTTTATTTATTCCCTTCAACCGATATGTAAAATAAAACAGTCTCGACTCTAAAATCGATGTACAATATTACAAATATGATCTAATAGTATATTGTTCTCTGCACCATATCCAAAATTCTCGGTTTATTTCTGTAGAAAACTAGCATCATTATTCTCTGCAGGATAACTCTGCGAAACACCAAGCACATCCATTTTAGGATATTTATTGAAGTGTCTCATACCCTAATACAGAACTCTTTAAAATATTTAATGCATGGATACCGTTAGCACCGCTTACCTGAAGGCTCTTTTTTCTTTCTCTGCAAGATCCAGATTTTAAATCTCCTCCACGCTACGTATTGTTCTATCGAACTTTAGCAAAATTACAATACCAAGGTTTTTTTACTGAATCTAGTAACGGATCTTATACCGGTAACAAAAGATTTACAACTGTTTCAAATCTCCTCCACAAATCATTAATTACCCATTTTGTAAGTCATCTCGGATAATATTGTTATTAAGAAATTAACGCTATTCCCAATCATGATATTTTCTGATAATATACTAATTAAATAAAATTGTTGTACATCTCTAGATCTCAACTCAAAAAGATATTTCAAAATTCTTGAATTTCCGGCTTACCAAACTCCTTTTTTCCCCACTGAAGTATCAAAGTAAACTTCCCTGCAGCAAATCTCAGCCCCTATAAAGAAAATGTTGCTACATAGAAACCGCGCAATTAAACTGCTGCACGATCAAATATCAATCATACACCATTAGTTCTATGCATGATCATGTGGAGTCTTTTAGTAAAAAATTAATAAGATCTAAAGTACTTTTCATCTTATTAGATTCATACGTGCCTGAGTGACTGTTGTAACTGGTTATCGTCACTCCCAGTCAAATCTGAATTCTCATTAATTGAGAGACTACAATATATATATATACCTATAAGCAAGCTTGTCAAGGTTAAAAGATGACCGTTTGTAGAAAAAATTATGATAATCTTACCCTTTGTAGAGGAGAAGATACCGCTTCCATCCACCCATATTTGTTGGCTTTTAATTTGGTACGTGGATTATCCAGGATCTTAAAATAATGGCCGGTCAATTTAAGATTAATCTATTGTATTCTAAACAATACATAAATATACCGCGGAGTCTATCTCTTGTTTTATTCACATGGATGTTTTAAGTTTTTGATTTGGTTTACTTGTCTTTTTCAAATTATTGGAGAATTAGAAGTGCCTTAGAAAGTTATTTGGATTTGAGGGTTTGTGCGTATTTTAAAGTTTGTCTTCGTCATCACATGAGAATGTGAAGATTATAAAACAATAGCCAAATATGATTACTTGAAAATGAGGTACATTGAATATGAGGGGCATGATGTGTTTTTTTTCCAGAATATTTGAGGATATTGATTTCCCATGAGAGTAAGTAATCAGATACATTTCTATCAAGTTACAGAATTGTTTACTACCAACCTTATACCATAGTCATACTTACTGACAGCTGGGGTTTTTTTTTTTTGGTTTTTTATTTTTATGAAAAATATTAATCAATTCGTTGTTGGACAAGTGAGTCAGTTAAAAATTGCAATTGTTAGATAATATCTTAAATTTTAATATACAACCTATACTGTTTACATTATGAGAAATACATGAACGAGAAAAGGTCCTATAATTGATAAGTATGAATCTTAGGATCATACTTAACTTTAATTAAATCTCTATACTCTGGCATCCACATTTGTTTCTTAACCCATTCTACACAGGCATCAAATTCACGTGGAACAGAGACTAACGTTCCTGGATTTCTTGGATCCTCCTCTTGTTCAATTCTAGCGTATCCCTCATCGATCGCCTGTAAGATGACAGCAGCAGCTAATCTGGCAGAGGTAATGGTGATTGCCTCAAGACCCGGTAATAAACCAGGTGTAGAGTCACCTTCCTTCAATTGAGACAATGATGCTAATTCATCGACAGCAGCAGATATCATTCTGTCACTGATTGTGCTTGCACGGGAAAGCATGGCACCTAACCCGATACCTGGGAATGAATAACAGTTATTATTTTGGGAGATACGGTACCCGTTTACAGGAGCAAATGGGGATCCTGTAGCCACTAAAGCTTCGTTGTTTGTCCATTCCATTAAATCCTCAGGAATTGCTTCATGAAGCCTTGTTGGGTTTGATAATGGGAAAATGATTGGACGTGGGTTATGTTTATGCATAGCTTCGACTACTTGTTTTGTGAATGCCCCGGCTTGTGTAGAGCATCCTACTAAACAAGTTGGTTTGATTTTTTCAACACACTCTAAGAGGGATCTCTTATTGATACCTTCCCAATCTGCATCGTCCTTTGAGAAGGCACGTTGTTGCTCTGAGGATGAATCATCCAAGGATTTGACTATCAACCCACGAATATCCATTAAAAAGATCTTCTTACGTGCAGCCTCTGCTGTTAACCCATGTGTAACCATATGATTAACGATTTGATCAGCGATACCCAAGCCTGCAGACCCAGCACCATAAATCAAAACTCTGATATCTTGTAAATTTCTCTTTGTGTGTCTTAATGCAGCGATTAGGGAGGCCATTACAACAGCGCCTGTTCCCTGGATATCATCATTGAAACAAGGTACTTCATGTCTATATTTCATAAGAACTGGTCTTGCATTAAGGACACCAAAATCCTCAAAATGTAAAATTGCCTTTGGATAAAGTTTCTTTACAGCTTGAATAAAATTTTCAATGAAACGATCATATTGTCTACCACGAACTCTAGTGAATCTATTCCCTAGATATAATTCATCTCTTGCCAACTTCTTATTGTTGGTCCCTACATCAAGACACACTGGTAGGACTCTACCTGGATGAATCCCACCACATAGAGTCATCAATGCTAATTTGGATACAGAGATACGCACACCACCAACACCTTGATCCCCAATACCCAGGATTCCCTCTGAATCACTCACCACAATGTAATCGATATCCTTACTCTCACCACCAAATGCTCTTAATCTATCCTCTACAGATTCTGGTTCAGTAATATCTAAAAATACACCTTCTGTCTTCTTAAACCTATCAGAGTAAGACGAGATTGCGTCACCTTCTGTCGGGGTATATATAATTGGGACAAGTTCGAGGATATACTTTTTGATCAAAGCAAAGTATAAAGTCTTGTTTGTGACACGTAAGTTTGTCATGAAGTCGTTCTTTTGGATTGATGTTTTCAGATATGACAATTGTTTATAAGTACGTTCCATCTGTTCATCTAATGAATTTATCTGTGGAGGTAGAAGTCCCTGTAGGCTAAATGCATCTCTTTCCTGCTCTGTGAATGCGGTACCCTTGTTGAATAAGGGAGAGTTTAGAATTTGAAACGAAGGTAAGGGACATTCGATAGGTCCATTGACTTGCAGATGGGTCTGAGTTGGAGCTTTACCTTGATATAATTGAGCGATGGGGCCAGCAGGGATAGGGGTAGGAGAAGGCGAGGATGCAACAGTGGAATCCAAATGAGCCTCAAGGACATGAGTTAAGTCCTTCTTGGAGTCGATCTGTTTCTTTGAGATAGACATTGCGTGATAGTTCCTGTGAGTTAAGTGGTAAATGATAGGGAAAGTAGAGATGAGAGTCACCAATTTATATAAGATTAAAAGTTGCAACCGGAGAAGTCAGCCGAGAATTCCCGGCGGGATGTTTTTGTTGGTGAAAAATTTTGGCAGCGGATTTATTTATTATATAAAGTAGTAGAATAATATTTTTATAAGAGACTAAAGTGGTGTAGAATGAAGTGGTATACGTCTTGAAGTTGTCCAGTAATCAAATAGCAGTGTGTGTGTATCGTATATTGTATTATAGTGTGTTATTGCAGTAACAGCGGCTATCCCTTCAGGGTAACCGTGCAATATATAATGACAGATTCACTACAATAGTATTGTAGTGTATATATTGTACTATATCATAAACACATTAACCTCACAATTATTGTATAACTTTCCTAAATTGAAATACAATTGTTCACTACTTAACACTATCATAAATGTCCTAACAGTTTATCTATTAATTACTTATATTTATTACTATGTGTTACCCGCACTTTGGTATCATTTCTCACGGAAATTGCAATTTTATTACATTGGATTTATATTAAATTAACCTGAATCAATCACTTCTCCATCAAGCAAAACCACCAGATATAACCCAAGATGGACAGGTCCATAGACGACATCGTAAAGAATTTACTCAAATTCGTCGTTAGAGGTTTCTACGGTGGCTCATACGTACTTGTACTAGACGCTATCCTATTCCATTCCGTACTAGCAGAGGACGATCTTAAACAATTGCTCTCTATAAACAAAACTGAGTTGGGTCCCCTAATTGCAAGACTACGTGGTGATAGACTCATCTCCATACACAAACAACGTGAATACCCACCAAACAATAAATCGGTAGAGAGAATATATTACTATATCAAATACCCACACGCTATCGATGGTATCAAATGGAAAGTTCATCAAGTGGTACAGAGACTAAAGGATGATCTCGACAAGAACTCAGCGCCAAATGGTTACATGTGTCCTATCTGTCTTACCAAGTATACCCAATTGGAAGCTGTCCAATTGCTAAACTATGATCGTACAGAATTTTTATGTTCATTATGTGATGAACCTCTAGTGGAGGACGACTCAGGGAAGAAGAATAAGGAAAAACAAGACAAATTGAATAGACTCATGGACCAGATCCAACCCATCATTGATTCCCTGAAGAAGATCGATGATTCTCGTATAGAGGAGAATACATTCGAATTTGCCCTGGCAAGACTTATTCCACCACAGAATCAATCCCATGCGGCATATACCTACAATCCAAAGAAGGGGTCTACCATGTTCAGACCAGGAGATGCACCATTGGCGAATGGGATTGGCTCAGGCTTGGGTAACGACTCCTCGAGAAGGGCAGGGGCCAACTCACAGGCAACGTTACATGTTAATATCACCACAGCAAGTGATGAAATCGTACAAAGACAAATGGCTGAGAGACAAGCTGAAGAGAAGAGGAAGCAGAATGCAGTGCCAGAGTGGCATAAGCAGAGTACTATTGGACAAGAGGCGCTCGGGAGACTCGATGAAGAAGATGAGTTTGATCCACAACAAAAAGCTCAGGCTCAATTGAATGGTGATCTTCTCGCGACAAGTGACGAACATACATATGGTGGTAGAAGAATGTTTACTGAGTCCGAGATGGAGGAGAAGGAGAATGAAAGGACACTAGCAGATTATTACGCTCAATTAGCAAAGAAACAAGCTGAGGAAGCCAAGGCCAAGGCCGAGAACGGAGACGAAGAAGATGATGAAGAGGAAGATGATGAATTTGATGATGACGAGTTTGAAGATGTTGGGGAAGAAGGGAATCATGATACAGATTCGGTTCCAAATGAATCCTCAACCTCACAGGAACCAATCCAAGAACAACAGTCAGTACCAACAGCACAAAAGGCGAACGAGGATGATGATGATGATGATGACGATGATGACATGGATATCGAATTTGAAGATGTTTAACTCTGATATCACCTTATATAATTTTATTTAATGCAGTTAGAGACTCTTTTGTAAATATGCATTCTTATACGCAAGAGACCTACCCCCCATACTATTACTTAATTATGCTTTCCTAGATGGTGTGAAATATTTCAGCTCATCGCTTAGTTAAATAGCGAAAATTTTTCAAATACATCAAAAAATCACTACAACAGATCGATCCAAAATGCCAGAAACCAGGAGCACTACATGGAAAGTTATCACTGCAACAGCATTATTTTCTGTTGCTGCCACTAAATGCGTTGATATTGCATATAAACATTATAAATTACAAAAACAACTAACTAATGCTAAACCAATTTCAAAACCAAGTTATGACGATGCTTTATTCCGTGAACAATTAGCAAGAAACTATGCCTTCTTAGGTGAGGAAGGTATGGAGAAATTAAAGAATCAATATATCGTTATTGTCGGTGCTGGTGGTGTTGGTTCCTGGGTTGTTGCAATGTTAGTACGTTCAGGTGTCTCAAAATTACGTATCATCGATTTCGATCAAGTGTCTCTAAGTTCCTTAAATAGAAACAGTTGCGCGACTTTAAAGGATGTTGGCATCTCAAAAGTTGATAGTTTAAAAACTCACATGGAAGAAATCGCTCCATGGTGTGAAATTGAAGCGATTAATGAATTATGGACTAAAGAAAATGGTGAAAGATTATTGTTAGACGGTGGTAGACCAGACATAATTGTTGACTGTATTGATAATATTGACACTAAAGTTGATTTATTGGAATACGTTTATAGACAAAAGATTGATGTCATTTCTTCGATGGGTGCCTCTACAAAGAGTGATCCAACTCGTATTAATGTTGGTGATATGTCAGCCACTGAAGAAGATCCTTTAGCTCGTGTGGTTAGAAGAAAATTAAAGCAAAGAGGTATTATCACTGGTATCCCGGTAGTATTTAGTGCTGAAAAACCAGATCCTCGTAAGGCTAAATTATTACCATTACCAGATGATGAATACGAAAAGGGTAAAGTTGGTGAGTTAAGTGCCTTGAGAGACTTCAGAGTTAGAATATTACCTGTTTTGGGTACTATGCCAGGTATATTTGGTTTAACCATTGCTACTTGGATTATTACAAAGGTTTCTGGTTACCCAATGAATCCAATAGAAGGAAAGAACAGAATTAAGCTCTACGATGGTATCTTACAATCCTTAGCCGGACAGACATCTCGTATTCACACTACAGAAGATCAACGTATTCCAATCGCATTATCTGACGTCAACTATATTGTTAACGAAGTCTTCAGAGGTAAATCTCCTGTTAGCGGTTATTCAACCAGATTGACCTTGTCTCTATGGGATAGATCTAGGCCATACAATTTACAAAATATTGTCTTATTAACTAAGGATGAACAAAAGATTCATGAAGATCGTATCTTAAATGGTGGCGAAAAATTCGAGGACGTTTACTCCAAGGAAGTGCTAGATCTCATCAATAAAAGATTTGAAGAGGAAAGTTATTATGCCAAATTTAGATAAACCATATACTTGTATAGATTGCAAAGGCTCACTCACACTGTAATAAATATGTTACTCATTTTAAGATTGAACAAATTTTATAGAGCAAAAGCCTTTGGAAATCTTTGATTCCATCGGAATTTTTTGTAATAATCATATCTTATGCGAAAAAGAGTCATCACAATATTACAGAATTTACAAGTCGAGATATATAAAACAGGACCTTACCTTCCTTCTTCGCTGGGCTATGGAGTAGCCACACAACAAACCAGATTTTTACTATGTCAACTAAACAACAATCAAAGAAAATTGATCCAAGAAAATCATTTGTAGCTGGTGCTTTGGCCGGTGCTATAGAGGCTTCAATTACATACCCATTCGAATTCGCAAAAACAAGATTACAACTGATAGATAAATCAGCCAAGAGCTCGAGGAATCCATTGGTTCTGATCTATACAACAGTTAAGACGCAGGGTATTAACTCCATTTATGTTGGCTGTCCAGCTTTTATTGTCGGTAATACAGCTAAAGCTGGGGTAAGATTCCTGGGGTTTGATGCGATCAAAAATCTACTAAAGAATAAAGAAACAGGGGAATTAAGTGGTGCTAGAGGTGTAGTTGCCGGTCTTGGTGCAGGATTATTGGAGAGTGTAGTTGCAGTGACACCATTTGAAGCTATTAAGACGGCATTGATAGATGACAAACAGGCATTAAAACCAAAATACCAGAATAACGGTTTTTCTATGCTAAGAAACTACACTGCATTAATTCGTGACCAGGGAATAATAGGTCTTTATAGAGGTATCCTACCAGTCTCCATGAGACAAGCTGCTAACCAAGCTGTGAGATTGGGTTGTTATAATAAGATTAAGACCCTGATTCAAGATTATACACATTCACCAAAAGACATGCCATTGACATCAGGTTTAACCTTTTTGGTTGGTGCATTCAGCGGTGTCGTCACAGTTTATTCTACCATGCCAATTGACACAGTCAAGACCAGAATGCAAAGTTTGAACGCATCAAAATATACATCGACTTTGAACTGTTTTACCACAATCTTCAGAGAAGAAGGCTTAAAGACTTTCTGGAAGGGGGCTACTCCAAGATTAGGTAGATTAATCTTAAGTGGTGGTATAGTTTTCACAATATATGAAAATGTCTTAGTACTTCTCGGGTAGATCGTTTTATAGAACAGATAAAGAATAGCATACAATTTAAATAAGTCAAAATTAATTAAAATCTACGCACGCAGAAGCTAGATATCAAATATATTTTATATATTATGTATTGGATTGTGTTTGTGCATCTGCTCGATTTGGTTCCCTTAAACCTGGTCTTGTTGCATGTATCTACGTTCCATTTTTTTCACCTTGATGTAATCAACGATACTCTTCATAGTAATAAACAGCCCTAAAATCCCAATTACGACAGCTAGCATTGGCAAACTTTGTTTCTCTTCCACATACCCATGACTTAGATTAGATTCAAATTCATCCTGTGTAGTAGGTTCAGAATATAAATGTAAATCTTCATAATTATTAGGGTCAGATAATTCAACTCTATTAATAGTCTTGTTTCTTCCCACCTTTGATGTAACATTGTTTGGTATCATAGAGTAAGCGTAACCTAAAAAGGTCAATCCTAATCCAAATCTTGAACCCTGTTTTGCTGCATGCGATGTGTGTAAGATGTAAGTTATAAGGAAGCCAACGAATTGGAAACTTGTGCTGACAATAATATTCCATAAAAGATTGGCAAAATTACCGACTGGGAGACCCTCTATACATATCTCATCAATGTACATTTCTGAGTTACTCAAGTCCATACCATAATATGAAGGTACTATATCAGCTGCAGCCTCATCATAACTTGGTAATGTTTCATTTTGAGTTTCATCTGCACCATTGTTGTTATCAGGTTTGGCAGTTAAATTACTAAAGACCCCATCGAAAAAGCTATTCCCTTGGCCGTTTGAACTCTCCCCATGTCTCTTAAAAACTCTATCAAGAATGTTAAAATGTCTCCCTATATTATCTATCTGTCTGGCTGCAGTTTCTCTAAATTGGGATGGTAGTAATCTATCATTAGTACTACTCCCAACTTGGATATTGTGTTCGTCTTCATTTCCTTCTTCCTCTTCATTATTTGTATGGTGTTCAGGGTGGGTATTGTCATCATGTTCATTATGCTCGTGTTGGTTGTCATCTCTTAAATCGTTTAGTTCTACGTCATTCAATGGAGAAGTATGTATATCAATCTGTGTTTCAGGTACAGTCGAAGTTGGATGGCTATCAGATGACATATTTTATTGCAGTTGAAGTCCCTCAATAGAGTTTTTATGTAAAAAAGTGAGTGTATGCAATGTAAGTATCAAAGAAATGCAATGATCGTTAGTCTACCTGTGACTTTAGATCTCGTAAACAGTGGTTATTTGTAATTTTGAAGGCAGATAATTTTCGTTAATCTCATTTCTTGAATAACTCGCCACACCAGCCCAGTTTTTGTTTGTTGTTATGCGTGGAAATCGCGATTAACGGCGTGATACCGAAGCGTTCTAAAATTTCTTACTTATGCATTAAAGTATGTATGGAAGGTATATATTCGTATGTCTATATACAAATGGAATTCTAACTTATTGACCTCAGTTGGTGTAAATTTGAATAATCACTCTTGTTCCTGTCCCTAGGTGTGTTAATTAATATCTTTTACGACGGTTTATTATTTCGGTATTTTGATTGAGACTAATAAGGACTTCCCTGGAATGTTGTCAACAATGTAACAAGCTGGTGGTGTGGGCTTGGGTCTCTCCGGTCTTGGTTCGTAAGTTGTTGTGGTCTTCAAATTATATGAATCAACAGATGGGCCAAGATCAACACCACCAGGTAACAAAGTGCTTGGCATCGGAGTACGGAAGGTTCTTGGAATATCTGATACATCTGGTAGCAATATCTCAGAAGACCCATTGGCAGAATTGACACCTCCTGTGCCATTAGAACCTGCATTGTTAATTAAACCATTATTAATACTGGAACTCAAACCTGAATTTGTTCCTCCGCTACTTAAACCATTCATAGAACTACTCAAGTTAGCACTGCTGTTGGCGGTAATTAAACCAAAACCACGTCTATTGAATCTACCTTGTCTTCTCTTACGTCTGGTGTCTCTATCCTTATCCTTATCTAGTCTCTCTAACTCCGTTGCAGAAATTTGTAACAAATTTGGCGTAAATGCCTTTGTCTCAGTAGGGGCCCTAAACAAATCATCCAGTGTAACAACGGGCAAAAGTCTACTTCTTATTTCATCATCCTCTACGGGTAAACCATCAAATGTATAACCTAACAATGCCAATGATTTATGATACATGTGAACTTGTTCTCTAATGGAATGAGCGATGGCACTAACAAACTCACCCGGCAACACTAACTCCTGACACATGTTCTCAGCAAACTCTTCGGGACAATTATCAGCATTAGAGATATCCCACTCGAATTGATCGATTAATTGATTTTGACCAACAACAATATCTAACCTAATCTTGATACGTAGATCATCACCGCCGAGTCTTACTTGATTTAATTCCAAATATGGGTCGGTTTGGAATTCTATGATCTGTTCTTTAATAGATTGTAATACTACATCACTAATTGGTTTGATAACGCTGTTGTCAAATTGATAATCCGTCAACATATCATTTACAAAATCATTAAGGTTAACAAGTTTGTCGTTTTTATTCCAAATTAAAGTATCTCTTAGGAAAAATTTGTCCCTCTCTTGATCAAATTCTAATCTAATAGGTACTAATTGTTCTTTAGTCTCACCTTCCATAGCCTCCTTATATACAAGTTCATCATTGAAATGGGTTTGTTTTCTCATGCCAGCAGGCACATACTCGGAAATAACCTCAGTTACCTTATTCGAACGACCATTACCATAGCCCGCATACCCGTCACCCCAAATACTAGCACTTGGGATGTTCTTTGATGTCAAAGTAATGCTTTGCATTCTTGTGTTCTTTAAATCTTGATAATATTTTAGATTGTGGAATTGTTTAGAGATGTATTCCTTGTTACTGAACCCATATATACTAAATGGATCATAACCTTGTGTCTCCTTACGATGTGCTTGAATATATGCTTGATCTCTACGAATAATTTGCTCGTATAATAAAGTATCTGTCTTGGCAGGTTTTGTTTTATTGGACCAATATGTAGGATTTGGTAATTTCTGATCTTCAGGATCATATCGGATAGTTTGAAACTTGGGTAATTGCATCTTTGGCATCGGTTGTTGAGGTATTTGGGTCTGCATCTTCATTTGTTGTGCCATCATTATTGGATTCTGAGATGGACTCTTTTGGGGTAGGGCACTCTTTGGGGACTTATTCTTGGCTCTTGATTTAGGTCTTTGTTGTTTCAAGCCAGATGGCGTACCACTATTCTTTCGTAACTGTTGCTGCTGTTGCATGTTTTGAAATTGAATTCTCTGTTGTGGTGTTAATGATTGAGGCGCGATTGACTGTTGTTTATTCACAAACGTAGGATTAGCAGCACCAGCCGCATTCATATTACCATTCAAAGACGTATCACTTCCTAGAGGGCCAGTTGGAGTTGGTGGAATACTAGATTGGGGTAAAGATCCTTGTCTCTGTTGTAGTTGTTGCTGTTGTTGTAATTGTTGTTGTTGTAGTTGTTGTTGTTGAAGTTGCTGTTGTAACCTTTGTTGTACCTGTTGTTGCGCCATGGTAATTGTGGTGACAGCAGCTGGATTATTTTTGGAGATAGCCTGATGTTTCAATGAGTTCAACACTTGTATCTGTGTGGTCAATGGCAATTGAGCAATCTGAGGAGGTAAATTAATCATACCTGAGTTATTACTACCCTGTACATTAGTCGGTGACTTATTTTCAGGTGGTCTAACTTGATTCTGTTGAAACTGTGGTTGAACTTGTGGTTGAATTTGCGGTTGAACTTGTGGTTGAATTTGCGGTTGAATTTGTGGTTGTTGATTAAGGTTCATTTGCATCATGGCTGGACTAGCGTTGTTGCTTGGGTTGGCTGTATTTGGGCCAGAATTGTTGACATTGTTGTTATTAGATGTTACATTATTTGTGTTTGGTTGACTGCTTTGTTGTTGTTGCTGCTGTTGAATACGGCTTATCAACAGTTGCTGATGTCTCTGTTGTATCATTCTTAACTGAGGTTGAGTCAATGTCTGTAAGATATTCTGTGGAATTTGAGAGAAACTAAAGGATGGTGTCCCAATGTTACTAAAATAATTTCTTGCAATATTTGAGTTGGCGTTCCCAGTAGGGGTGCCGCTGCTCTGGGAATTCGCATTGTCTCCAGGAGTTTCGTTATTGTTAATATTCATGAGCTCCTGATTGTCCGTGTTTACGGTTCTGTGTCTCTTGTTAGTTGTTATCGTTACCATGTAAATAAAGCATCAATTTTTCAAATTCGTTCATTTTTCGTTACTGTAAAAACTGGTGAAAAAGTAACTGAAGGATATTTCAAAAATAGTGTGAATAAGAGTCAATTACAGAAGAGAAAAGCAGAAGTTGAAGGAAAGATGTATATTTCATTCTATATTACGGACACAAAGAATGCATTGGTGTTTCAGTACCTAAGCAGTGCGAATGCACCTGTGTTTTCCAGCTTATGGGTGAGAATTAAGTCTATGTGTCCCGAAGTTGTACATGACGTTGGAAAGGGTAGTGTAGGGAAGAATCTTGAGGTATACAAGTATTACTCGACGACCAACAATATCACTTATTGGTGCTTAAAGACTAAAGACGTACAGACCAAGCAAAATGATGCATCTGTGTTGAATGCATATGTGTTGATGGAACAAATGGATGAGATTTTGATGGAATATTTCGATAAGGATCAATTGACTATTAAGAAGTTGACCAACAATTATGATAGATTGACGATGATTTTTAATTATTGTCTGAATGATGGTGAACCCAATGTGAGTGGTGGATTATACTGTAATCGAATTAATGCAGCGATACCCTTACAGAATGGTCTTACAAAATTTATCAATTCGACTGCAAAGAGTCTATCTAATGTGGTTACGAACCATGAACTCGGTAATAATGGCAGCATGAGTAATAGACTTAGAATAGCTCAGGAAGAATCTCAAAATGAGGATGAGGTTGTTCCCTGGAGACAATCAGATGTTAAGGCCAACAATAAGAATGAAATTTATTTTGATTTGAAAGAGACCATTCATATTGTATTACAAAGGAAAAGAACAAAAAGACTTTACGACAAGAATGTTAAGGTAGTTAACGGGGTGATCGCGGGAAGAATTGACGCTAGAAGTTACCTAGATGGTGTTCCCTTGATTGAATTAAATTTGAATAATAACGGTAACGATCTCGGTATACCAAGTTTCCATGACTGTGTGCAATTAGATGAATACGTTAGGGATAACGACAACAAGAAGTTGTTGAATTCTAAGTTTAAGTTTGTCCCACCGAATGGTAAGTTCAAGCTGATGGAGTATACCGTAGACTTGACACATGAGAAGAACATTGGCTTAGTCAACGTCAGCTTCGAAAATGGGCTAGGGAACAACAAGGACGAATTCGAAATCACAATGAATGTAGGTGGTTCCACTCATACAAGCAAGATCAAGGACCTTGCTGTCGACTTGCGATTCATGGAGGACCTTACTCACTCCCAAAGCATCGAACGGAACAATACAGATTACAAAGTCAAGATCTTACGAACCACGCACGGTCGATTCATTAACGAGGTAGACAAGAACCAAGGTTCCTGGGTATTCGACAGTGAGACCCCCACAGGAACATTAGCTGTGCTTCGAGGCTGCATCGAGCACTACAAACCGGTCGAAGAACCTACACAGGAACCGACAGAGTCAACCATCAGCAATAAACCCTCATCAAATCGCGTTCTACTGGACCAAGTGAACCTCCATTGCACCTACGAGGGCCAATTAGCCAGCGGAATCAAGGTGAACTCCATCGACATCCAACGTCTTCCAGTAAGAAAGAATATCTTCAAAGGCGTAAAATATATTACCCGCACAGAAGACTATACTTTACGCGGATAAATGTTACTTAAAGCCGACGATGTTTTGTTGGAGAAAAACGGCTCAGCGGCTAATTGGGGGAATCCCTAGTGGCGAAAATTGTATATAAATAGATAGATTTTCCTTGTAGTTTATAATAATTCTGGTAACTTTGATTGTTTAGAGAATAAGGAGGAAAACAGATTCCTATATATTTCAAGTATGTCTAATGAAAGTTTACAGTTTAGCGACAAAGTCGTGGTGATTACGGGTGCAGGGGGTGGTCTTGGTAAGATTTACGCCCTAGAGTATGCTAAGAGAGGTGCGAAAGTGGTGGTAAATGATTTGGGAGGTAGTCTGAAGGGTGCTGGTCATAATTCTAGGGCTGCTGATTTGGTGGTAGAGGAGATTAAGACAAAATACAATGGTGTTGCTGTTGCCAATTATGATTCAGTGACTGACAATGGTTCTAATATTATTAAGACAGCAATTGATAATTTTGGAAGAGTAGATGTCTTGATTAACAATGCTGGTATCTTAAGGGATGTCTCCATCAATAAGATGACTATGCAAGAATTTCAAATGGTTATTGACGTTCATTTAAATGGGTCTTATAAGTTGACCAAGGCAGCTTGGCCTTACATGCGTCAACAAAAATATGGTAGAATTATTAATACATGTTCTCCAGCTGGTTTGTATGGTAACTTCGGTCAGGCAAATTATTCTGCGGCCAAGTTGGGTTTAGTTGGGTTTGGTGAAACTTTGGCCAAAGAAGGGTTCAAGTACAATATCACTGTTAACTCCATCGCCCCATTAGCAAGATCAAGAATGACAGAGGACGTCCTACCAGCACATATCCTTAAGGAATTGGGTCCAGAGAAGATTGCTCCTTTGGTTCTTTATTTAACTCATGAAACTACAAAAGTTACAAACTCTATATTCGAATTGGCAGCTGGTTTTTATGGTCAAATTCGTTGGGAAAGATCATCTGGTCAAATCTTCAATCCAACGGATGCAAATTCCTTTACACCAGAGGCTATATTGAACAAATGGGACTCAATCGTTGACTATAAGGATAAATCATTCAATAAGACTCAACATCCTTACCAATTGTCTGATTATAATGATCTTATTACAAAGGCAAAGGCCTTACCAGTTCAAAATGATCAGGGTTCAGTTAAAATTGAATCCCTACGCGGTAAAGTTGTTATAATTACAGGTGCAGGTGGTGGTTTAGGTAAATCTCATGCAGAATGGTTCGCAAAGTATGGTGCCAAGGTAGTCATCAATGATATTAGAGACCCTGAAACAGCGGCAAATGAATTGAATGCCAAATACGGTTCTGGAACTGCTATTCCAGATAATCATAACATTATCACAGAATCTCAAAAGATTGTTGAAAATGCAGTGGCCAAATTTGGTAGAGTTGATATCTTGGTGAACAATGCAGGTATTTTACGTGACAAGTCATTCTTAAAGATGACTGATGAAGAATGGGACTCAGTCTTACAGGTTCATCTTTTTGCCACATTTACAATGACAAAGGCAGTTTGGCCAATTTTCTTGCAGCAAAAGTCTGGTAACATTATCAATACTACTTCAACTTCTGGTATTTATGGTAACTTTGGACAAGCTAATTATGCTGCTGCAAAGGCTGCAGTTTTAGGTTTCTCAAGGACCATTGCTGTAGAAGGATTTAAGAAGGGTATCAAAGTCAATATCATTGCTCCTCATGCTGAGACAGCAATGACGAAGACTATATTTGGTGAAAAGGAATTACAAAACCATTTTGAACCTACACAAGTGTCTCCATTATTAGTCCTATTAGCTTCTGATGAATTACAATTGAAGAATTCAAAAAAAGGTGGCGTCACTGGCCAACTATTTGAAGTTGGTGGTGGTTGGGTCGGTCAAACTAGATGGCAAAGAAGTTCAGGTTTTGTGGCCCTTGACAAAGAGATTACACCAGAGGTTATTAGTAAGGGTTGGGCTCAAGTCACAAATTTCTCAGATGGTAAGTCTATTCATCCAACTTCTACACAAGAGTCTTCGATGGCAATCTTAAAGAGAGTTCAGACCGCTGCAATGAAGGCTAAGGCCTCTCCAAAGTCCAACGTATCTTCTGATGAAGATTCCTCTGGTGGAGTTGGTGATGTATTTACTTACACTGATAGAGATTCTATCCTTTACAATTTGGGTCTAGGTGCTACAAGCCAAGAATTGAAATATGTGTATGAAAATGATCCAAACTTCCAAGTATTACCAACTTATGCTGTTATTCCAAGTATGCAATCATCTATTTCGCTAAGTATGGATGATTTAGTTGATAACTTCGATTACACAATGTTATTACACGGTGAACAATACTTTAAACTCGGATCCTTCCCATTACCAACAAGTGCTAAATTAAAGACTGTTGTTAAACCATTAAAAGTTGTTGACAAAGGTGGTAAAGCGGCTATTATTGTTGGTGGGTTTGAAACTGTTGATGCCAAGACTAATAAGCCATACGCATACAATGAAGGCAGTTATTTTATTAGAGGCGCCAGTGTTCCAAAGGGCAAAGAGATTAATAACAAGAGAGCATCATTTGCCATTCAGCCATTCAAGGCTCCGACTGATAGACCTGCTGATTTTGAAATTGAAATTGTAACTGATAAGGATCAAGCTGCTTTGTATAGACTATCAGGTGACTTTAATCCGTTACATATTGACCCTGCTGTTGCAAAGTCTGTGAAGTTCCCAAAACCAATCTTGCATGGTTTATGTACCATGGGTATCTCTGCTAAAGCTTTATTCGAAAAGTTTGGTGCATTTGATGAATTGAAGGTCAGATTTACCAACGTTGTATTCCCAGGTAATACTCTAAAGGTTAAGGCTTGGAAATTGAAGGATATCGTTGTTTTCCAAACAATTGACTTAAACAGAAATGTGGTTGTTTTAGATAATTCTGCTATTAAGCTAATCAGCGGTGTTAAATCTAAATTATGATTCATTCAATCCACACTTTCTATAGTATTTTTATATAAAAATGTATGTCTATATTCCTCTTTAAAAATCAAATAAAACATTCACTCCAGTGTGAATATATTATAATACTGTGAGAAGGTTTAAATGTCAGGCTTAAATGATTGATTTTCAATGAATTGGAAGGTCACACAAAATTTATGTGATTTTATATATGTTATTTAAAGGGAAAAAATATAAGATTCCTTTATTGGTGTTTCTGTAAATGGGAAATTTAAAGGTATGTACTTATGTTATTATTTAAGCGTACCAAAAATGGTTAAGTTTTCTTTATTTAATAGGACTAACGAATTAATGTAAATATCTCTGTTATTTATTATATTTGGAAGCCAAATGATATTCGTCTTTGGTTGGCTACATATTCTTTATGTTTATTTCGTTGAATTTTGTCTGTGAGCTAATATTGTCGATCAATCCAATAATCTGAATCCAATATAAAATAGATGTCAATTCCTCTATCCCGCCCATGCGGCAACACATTACTTTAGCAACTGCTTACCAAATCCCAGGCACTTTTTAAATGGGTTTATTAAGCTTGAACATTGAATTGAATAGCCACAGAACCAACTACAGTTACTATAAGCACGTTTTATGATTGACTTGCTTTGATCTGTAAGGTTTTCATTTGCCAGTATCTCAGGAGCTGCTGTTGCTAATAATTCTGCTGTTGCACCTAAAGTGTAAGATACACAAGTAGTCAATTTTCTCAGCAGTTCTTCCGAGTTGGCATATCTGACATTCACCTGGTTTGGCCACCATGTGAGTGCATCGCCATCCAGTTGCAGTATAAAGCAATCCACGACATTTTCTTCACTGTCAATGGCCTCTATAGTTATACTCATATTACCAGCATTCGGTTTGTTTACATTTTATAGGTATTTCCTGGTTGTTCTAATGACCAGGCTTCATATTCTTCATTGTTTGTGACTGAGATGGCCTGAGAATATCTGAGGAGGTTGAAAACCACTATAAATGTGCGGAGGAATAAGGTAGAACACTTCATCAATATTTTCAATGAACAAGGTTTTACTGATATAATTCTACCAGATAAAGTGAGTAAACATAACTACTTTGGAACAACTTAAATTGAAACAGATATACCCGTTTTACTTATATATCTTACATTTTG
This sequence comes from Jamesozyma jinghongensis, assembly GCA_030572895.1. Taxonomy (NCBI): domain Eukaryota; kingdom Fungi; phylum Ascomycota; class Saccharomycetes; order Saccharomycetales; family Saccharomycetaceae; genus Jamesozyma; species Jamesozyma jinghongensis. Next base: position 35,886 of record JAJMCG010000094.1, read on the forward strand.
CTCAAAATAATTTCTAATAAATCTTTGATTTAGAGGTGCAGAAAACTGACCTGTGCAACATGTCACACTTACAGAGAAAATATTTAACTTGGCTTTCAAATGTTTGTTCTCTACTTCAAAAAAATAGATTATTATCAACTTTGGATTAAAGAAATATATTATAACGTTCATGCTTAGGTAATTAATAGCGCTAGTGCATAGAATGGGAATATTCCCAGTTATAACATTTTTACAATAACCAAAGTTGGTGCTGGGTTACAAGGAAAAACAGCTGAGAAAATATATCTTTTAACTATGTTTTGAATGACCAGATCTATAAAAGGACCAAATATAAGTGAGCTACAAGCAAATATTAACAATATAATGGTATCTGAAATAAATACGAAAAAAAAAAAAAAAGACGACAATTCTACCTAACATAATATGGAAATTAATGAAGAAGAAGTTGATAATAACTATTTGTATTCGAGAGGATAAACTGTTTGTTATAAACTGAGAACGCAATAGGAAATTCTTGAGCGATAACTGGATCACATTCTTTGACTTTATAACCGCTTTATGAACCTTAACGTGATTATTTTAGAAAGCACCACTTACCATTGATACTATAGTATAATAGAATATTGAAATAAATATGAACGTACGTAATACGATGCAATCATCGCATAATAAATAGAATCCCTAATGCAATTGAATTAATTTGGTCTATCTTCAGGTGGAACTTCTTGGCCAATCATACCGCCAATCAAAGGCAACTTCTTGAACAAAGTGTCTTGGAATAATGGCCAACCTTCAACGAAGACAAAGATACCAGCCAAAGAAGCACCGCTCCAGATCATCAAATTTGGAGAGTAAGATAATAAAGTTCTGAAATTTAATCTACCTAAATGTGGTGCTATCTTGGAATGTACTGTGTTTGTGTACTATAAGAATATGTTAGTATTGGAATCTCGATGAAGCATGTTAAAGTAACGATACGTACGGCAACCATGTTGAATTGTGTGTTTGTGAGTTTTTCTGTTTGGCTGACTCTTAGTAATAAGGACAAGGTACCTCGGTAGTTATTTCTAATATATACTTGGCTTTGAATTTTAGACCCCAGTTAAAAGAACGGATATACTGGCATTTTATTGGTGGAACAAACGCGGTGCAAATTTTGCGCGCGACAGAAAATGGAAATAAGGGACTTTAAAACTAACTCCGAAGTAATTTATTCAAGTTGAAATGACAGTGTTGGGAGTTTATTATTTGTAGTGTCTCTGGGATAATATGGAAACAGGCTAAATATGTGGAGGTTGCAAATGTGTAAATGTCGTTTTTTGGAATTTAAGATATGCCTTTTTTAGAAACCATTTTGAATATTGAAACCTTATACACTTGAAAGTACGAAAATTATTTATTTGGTCACAGTATTACTCCATGGTATGTTAATTCCAAAAAACAACATCGTTAGAATTGAAATAGCGACAGAGATACTAGCCATATAATGTGCACTTGGTAGCCATGGCTAAATCTTCCAAAAGTAAAAATTAGAGACTTCGTGGCCAAGCTGGTTAAGGCGTGCGACTGTTAATCGCAAGATCGTGAGTTCAATCCTCACCGAGGTCGAGTTAATTTTTTCTATTCAATATCAAAAAATTTTAACCAGCTACCGTAATATCTTTTATTTTACCATTTACTAATTAACTTATAATTACAATTTTTTCCGTTATTATGGTATATAATACTTAAACCTTATCTATGGCAACACATTAACCCAGAATTTCATTGATTCGTTGATTTCACTAGTTTCATTTTCACATTTGAATTCCAAGGAGTTTAAACCTTCATTTAAACGAATATCATATCTCTCTAATTCGTCATCTTCATCAGTCTTTTCAGGACGTTCATTAGAATCTGGCAAATGTGATAAAGCCCTTTTATTATCCTTCTTGTTTCTAATTATATCATTGTTCAGAAATAATGTAGATGTTAATTTTGGATCATTGATCTTGGCAGTTAATGTAAGAAAAGTTTGATTGGGTTGTAATTGGAAGGAAAACATATTTTCATTTTGGCTTAAATCCTTACCATTGAAGGTAAATTGCAACCAATTTTGTAAACATGACGGCCTTGATCCTGGAATTGGAGATATTGCTTGATTATATAAGCTCTTGGATGTGAAAATATTTATCTGATCAATAATTTTGAAGGGTTTCTTCTCCATTGTGTATTCTTCTGAAACAGATTCCTTGTTTATAGATTTCACAATGTTATATTTTAAAATTTCCGGCTGTTTATTTAATTTATCATTGTTATCCATCGCAGTTGTGGACAATCTATGTTGTCTTTTTTTATCATTTGAATTACCAAGCAAATAGTCTTCTGTTAACAGAGTACGTGTATAGCCATTACCTAACCCTTCGACGTGGTTAAAATCATCTATATCTTCATCAGCATTTTCTTCTACTACAGCCTCAGTCTCAACAGCACCACCTCCTAGGTATCTCTCATATTCAGTCTTGTCATATTCCAAATTAATTTCACCTCGTTCACTCAAATCCTTTAATTGGGTGAAAATCTCAGCCTCTAGAATGTGGTTAAAATAAGCTAATAATGCAACAGCGCTAGAATAGATATAAGATGTTGAGTCATTAAATACTTGAGCGTTTTCAAATACTAGGTAGATATCGGTGACAAAATCATAAATTTTGGCATAGTAGCCGACTTCTAAATTGGTCTTTATCAGAGACAATGCAGAAGGTCTATGAATAACCTCATAATACTCTGGTAATTCATCTTTGTTTACCAATTCCATAAATGGATCACTTAGCTTGTATGTGTCATCATTTTCATCACTTAAACCTGCTTTCAAATCTGGTAAAGCAGTCATAATTTTCTTTGAGGTGACATCTATAAGTTCGTTCAAACATTTGAGTAAGACAGCCTTAATATCACTAGTAATAAGATAGTTTCTCTTAACATTCTTAGCCTTGAACAATTCGTATCTAACGTAATTGACCATTTGGAACGCGTTCTTAACAATCAAACTATCAGATTCATTATATGTGTAACAATTTTTGGCAAGTAGTTCCACATCTAATAAAAACTCCCTCGAACCATCTGGCACTTCATAATCTCTGGATTTGATTTCATTGATCGAGATCGGTTGTTCCACTTTATAATAATACTGAGGATGAAATTTTCTACTTGGTAACTTGATAAAATCTTTAAAGACATTCTTATAAGTTTCGCTTAGACTATCCAATATATAAGAGACATATGTATTAAATCTTGGAATTGTCCAGTCCTCCGTAATCAAATCTGAATCGGGAGTTAATGAAGTCAAATAATCCACTGCAGGTGGTTTGTCAGTTCTTGGAACTTTGCCGACTAAATATTTTGGAGTGTCTCCCGTTGTTTCCTCCTCTGGAGCCTTTCTCTTTCTTGGTGGCATTATCTGTTATAGGCAATGGATAATCTTCCTTTGGATCTCTATATATTATCTGAATATATTTCTTTCTACATAGATGCTGTAAAATTGTTTAGTTGTCTTTTCTTAAAATCGTTTTCCACTATGAAATTTTTTCGTCCATAACGATTTTGCGTTAGAATTTATTAGGAGGAATTATCAATTTTAAGATGCATTCGTCGAGTGGAATCCATTTGGTAGCTTACGTTTGCTTGGCTCGACTGTAGTGAATGTGATTCTGTGTTTGTTCTTTTTAAAAAGTCATTGTGAGGTCCCCTGGGTTGGAAATTTGTAATTGTTTGTTTAAATCGGCAATGATAGAATCATGCAATTTGGATATGTGCTGTTTCATTTCGACTGATAAATCAGTGTCAGTCTTTAACTCAATCCAATTGTGTTTTTTTCCTGTAAGTTGACTGATAATATCGTCAACATTGTTCGCACCATTGACACTAGCATTACTATTACTCATGATTGCCGCTAGGTTCGTTCCATTCGGACGTAAGTGGCTATTTCTATCCTCAACTTCATCAGTGTTTTCAACCTCCATATCTCTTTGTTCATTGGCATCCAATAGATCATTACTCTGCATCACAATGCCACTATTGCTGATCATCGAGATATCGATTAATCTATCATTTGTATTGTTCACAATATCCCGTAGTTCCTTCTCCCTAGCTTGTGCTCGTCTTTCATCCTCTTTCATCTGCTGTTGAGCAGCATCGTAATTCTCCCCATTCTCAGTCCCATAGCCGGCCTGTTGGCTCCTCAATAGCGATTCGTCTTCCTCCGAAGAGTGTCTGTTGCAGCAACTAAATACAGCACCCATTAAACCTCTGTTATTATGTAATATATGGTCCTCTAGATCCACTCTTAGTCAAAATATTTTTTATTCCTCTCTACCTTTATCATAATAATATCCTAATTATTCGTTGCAAAACTGGAAATTGTTAGTTTTTGTGCGGGTAATGTATTTTTTAGTTCTCATTTTCTTATTTATTATGAATCGTTAACTATTAAAAGGAAATTTCAGCAATTGACAAAGAGAATCAAAGGGTGTGAAAGCAGTCATAATGTCTATCTCAAGCATATTTATAAGATCTACTAGTTGCTATAGTACTGTGCTATTGAACGGTGCGGCTATCTCCCAAAGGAGAAGTCTACATAACTCGAGAGTCACCCAGGATTTCTTCTCGTGGTTTAAGGATAAGAAGAAAGAAAAGGCAAAGATTAAGAGCACACAGGAGGTCATTAGCGATATTGAGGCTGGTAAGGAAGTTACCTCTAAGACTGAAAATGTGACTACGTTGGATTTAATTCCTGAGAATTTCATTGGAACTTTTGACAAAAAGAGAAATGTAATTCCATTGGATCAGGTGCCCTTTAATGCTTGGTTAGCAGGTGAAGGCAGTAAAGTTACCACTGAGGAGGCCCTAAATAGCACATTGGTTGAATGTTACAATTCCACGTTTGGTACAAATGTAAAGAGTGTCGGGGATTCCGAGTTTGGTAATGCCTTCAGCGACTTGATATCCAAATTCAAGTTTGTTAAGGAATTACAGACAAAGACAGGTTATATGATATCTGATTATCAGCTTACAATTCTTACTACGCCATTGATGTTTAAGAATTACTATATTAGTGAAATATTATCTGGTGCTCAGGCAAGGTTTAAAGAAAGTGAACCTCACGCTATTCATTTGACAAGTAAATCATTCACGGCACCAAACATTCGTGTTATTGATAACACACCTGTTAAGCAGCAAAAGGAGAATTTAAGTCAACTATTGAGTGAAATCAATGCTCTCGATGAGATGGCCACCAAACAAGCCATTGAATCCGTAAAGAATACTTAAAAAACAGACTCAGTGCATGTGTTTATCCCAAAACATTGCCATTACTTGTAAATAGTGTAATTACACTCTGAGATCTCTATATAATATTCACAGTAAATACTTCTTTGAATGAAACATTCATTATTGTTACAGCGGGTAATTTTTTTTAATAAGAAACACAAAAAGATATTTTATTATATAATTACTAACTTATCTATATTATACCCTGCACAAAAGAAAACTTCAAAAACCGTTTATAAATGGTAAGACTTCAGAGCCGCTGGTATTATATTTTTATATTTCAGGTATCAATTCTACTAGTTATCGAAAAAGGCGTATGTGCTGTAACGTCAGTTCCAGATACTGAAATTAAAAATAATACGAGAATTAATAATGAAAAACAAGTAATCTTTGAGAATCGATTAAATCGAGAAGAAAGGGTTTCTGATGCTATTAATCCACTTAATAATCAAAACGAACTATATAGTGACAATAACAATGACAGTGACGATAATTCGTTAATGGATGACCGTCAATATGTTGGCGCTGAAACAATATATAAAATTAGGACAAGAACCAAATATGAAAGTCTATTTGCTACAGTAACAGAGACAGAATTACAAGAGGCAACTAGAATCTTGGTAGTGGGTGAAGTTACGATAACAAAAACTGAACTTATTACAAAAACTCAAACCATAGCAGCAATAGGTTCAGGTCCTGTTGTTAGAAATCAGCCGCAATTGGTTTCCGACCCAAAAGCAACCATAACAACTGAAAGAAGACATTTTTTTCCAAGAGTAACTACTACTAGAACACTCAGAAGATGGTGGCCTACTACTACCAAAACACTTAGAAATTGGTTCCCTCGGATAACCACTACTGCGGTTGCAGTGCCAGTGTTACAACCATTACCACACTTTCCCTCATTCTACCCAATGCCTGCTTCAAAATCAACTTTGAGACGAGTAAAGGAAAATTTAAAATTTGACACTAAAACTAACATCGTCTCAATTGACAATATAAGGAGTGTGCCTCCTTCAGTAGCAACTCCTTTGACCTCGAGAGCCGTTAAATTTATAAAACGTGATCTGGCAAAACAAGAGGAAATAATAAAGCCCTCGAAACTTATGAACGTAAATGAAACAATCGCCATCTCAGCGGCAAGTACAATTAAGGCCAACAATGCAATGTTACTCTCAGTTGTTTTGGCATCTACAACCACATTGATATTTTTGTTTAAATTAAATTTTAGGTCAAATTCATTTGGCATGGGAGATGTCTTTAATCAAGCAGAAAAACAATACGATGGCGACGATGATGATAATATGTTCACTAATCAAGACACTGAAATAGCTGAAGAACTCTTTCACTCATTAGCTGTACATGTTCCAAGAGAAAACATCAGTTTACCTGAACTAATCCAACAATTAAATGTAGACTAATAAATATTCTATAAACTCGCTTTAAATGATGTATATTTGCTAAATATTATTCTTTTTCTGACACGGTCGGGCTTAATTTTCAAATGAAAATATCACTTTTTGAAACACCATCATTTAATGCAAAACTAGAGGATGCCCTACACTAGAAAAAAAGGGTATATCAATATAGGATGAGCAAATCCACATCATTACCACTGTGTAAAGAATTGTATGATATCATAACAGATAAACCATCAGTTTGTGACTATAAACTTACTTTTATACCAGATCAGCCAAATTTTAAAGGTCAAAGTTACTTCGTGGACAAGACCAATAATGGAAAGTCGATTGAGTTAATATGTTTCAAATCTACATTTTTGAAGGTTTTTAAGGAAGCACATACGTATTTCAATGAGAATTTATTAGTGAATTATGAGAATACTGATCCCCAGGAAAATTATTACTGTACTATAGGTATGTTATTAACTACAACTGAGAATAAGACCTTAATAAATATTCATCAACAAACGCTTCTGACTCTACTTAAAAAAAGGACACCAGTTCATTTACGGGAAGAATTTTTATTAAACGAGTTTGTATTTATTCAAAGGTTACTGACTTCTACGAGAAACTCACTAAATAAGTCGCCTTCCTTGTGGTACTTGTACAGGAAATTGTATATTCTTATAACCCAATTCTACCCCATTGCTTCAGTAACAAGGTCACAAATCATACAAAATATTATAACTACATTTGAAAACTCTGCATCACGTCATTTCGCAAATTATTATTGTTGGAATACTTTACGTTGGTTTTTCGATATTGCGGGAGATGACTTTCAAGTCAAAAGTTTCGAAATGACACATTCATTTTGCATTAAACATATAGGAGATCCCTCCTCATGGGACACTCTGGCCTATATGATAAATCAACAGGTTGATTTTAAACAATATAATATTACAAATTACAAAATTTTGTTGAATAAATTTGGATCTAAGGATCCAAGCAAAACGGAATCCAATCGAGTATGTGATGATAGGTTCAGGATTGATATATCCGATTTTTTAACTACATTGGTTAATTTCATAGATACGTTAAAGGTAAAACAACAACAACCATTCCTTTGCCTAATGTCCATTTTAAGAAACGAATCTTCTGCAAAAGACAAAAACAAAATAATATTCTTCAAACGGTGGAGTGAGGAAGTAGAAATGTTTGAACAGAAACATGGTTTAATAGTGCTAGAAAATAATTATCCAATAGTCGGACAACAATTAGCTGATGATTTTATACTTTCGGACTTGCTTTTACACTATAGTTGGAAAAAGTCTTGCCTCCGGAAAATCCATAATATATAATTTATGTTTAATGATAGATATCCTTTAAAAGTGAAATTCTTATATCACTTTTTTCCCTTTATTTATACATTCGAGGAGCATTATTTGTTTAGACTATATTTAGATACAAAAATTTATAATAAAGATAAAAATTTGAAATTATTATTAAATTAATTCTAACAGTTTATCTTGTGGTTGTGCATGATTAACAATATGGTTAGACTTAGTAGATCCCA
>JAJMCG010000095.1:0-43569 GCA_030572895.1 Jamesozyma jinghongensis
TGTGCATACCTTCGTTAGCAATGAAGATTTCTTCACGTAACTTGTACTTGTATGGATCACGGAAGACAACCTTAGCCAATGGAGCACCTCTACCGGAGTCGTGAATGATTTGCTTGACGACACCTCTGATGTAACCGTGACGTTCAGCGTAATCTAAAGTTCTTAACTTAGCAGCACCTTGTCTCAATCTGGTGTGAGAGGTGAAGATAGAACCAGCACCCTTTCTTTGGTTTCTAATAACTCTACCTGTTCAAAAATACAAGAAAATTTTTTTTATGTGTTATTGTTAGTAAATGGTTCCATCAGTAACCGAAGTTTTTTCGAAACCTATAAAATATCATCGCAATCCTGACTTCATAAGAAACTCTCTAAAACGAAAAAGTTTCCCTAGTTATGAAATCAATTAATCGATTGCCTGAATGAATGGCTAGATTATCTTATAAAAAAAGTTCTGTAATAATTTCTTATTATTTCACAATCTTTAAAATCTCATTATGTCATATGAAACATTTTTCAATGAATCATAGAAGTTGCCATCAGAAAAGAAGTAACAGCGTACTTTAAACTAAATCAAAGCATATTGTTATTCTAATTCATACTCATCAATAGTAAAACTATTGAGATAATTAATTGTGCACAAATTCAAAATCTGCTAAAATTAATTCATAATCAACATCACATTAAGAATAATCACTCAGATATTCTATATCTTTCATTGTTAAAAGGAACATACCCATTTCGTATTGTCGTTTGGTTTCTTGGCCTTTTAGTAATATTGAATGAACATTTAATAAGAAAAAACACGATTCATATACATGGTAACTAGTTTCACTTGGTAAGGTTGCACATTTGGAGAATGGAGGTTAGAGTCAGGTGGAAGTGGGTAGGGAAACAGGATGCGGCAGTTAGTGAGTCCGCGATGGAAGCGAATTCGCGGCGTCTTGCCTGGCTGGCAAAGAAGGTTGAAAGGGCTCTAATGGGAACGTCTTTCGATTTGCCAGGTAGAGCAATAATTCCAGTTGTTAGGCCGAATTTTTCAGTTTTTTACTGAAAGTAATTAAATATTAATTGTTTATGAATGTACGGATGGAACAATGTACGGATGTAGGCAGTCATAATTGAATATATGTTTTTGGTAAGTGGTGTATATAATTTTAGTAGCAGTGCATATTATTGTATTTGAATATTAATGAATATGTTATCTTATTGTGTTACGTGACAATCATTACACAGTTTGGTTGATAATTGAATTTTCTGTATCTTTTTTCGTATTGATAACGATCTCGCTAGTCCCAACCAATGGCTCCACTGTATCTACAGAATCTTCTAACTGTGGTCCGACATGTTGCATACTTGCTTGAGTTGCTCCTTCTTCTGTTTGGGCATGTATTGGAGTTTGTTCTGGGATTGTTAGATGCCCCGCTAAAACTTCAACTACAGGTTCGTGGTTTAATTCATTTACGGGACCTCCTATAGCTACTTCGACTGAATCATCTAGATCTTGCTCTGCAATCCTTTGCACTTCCTTGATCTTACTCAAAAATGCAGGCTTTACACGGACTTTGTTCTGTAACAATTTCTTCTTTGACATTACTTTACAAATTTTTGATAAGGGAATTTCAGTATCTAATGTAACTAAAGCTGAGGTAAACGGATGTGTTTGACATGGAACGCAAGATCTTCTTCCAATTGGAGTGGATTTAAATATCCAAATTTCTTTGGGATTATATTCCTTAAAGTGTTCCCTCAAATGCCAATCACTAGTTCCTTCAGGAAGAACTGAACAATAGACAGTCTCGTTAGAGGTTTCTTTTCTTTTGCGGCCATTCATAGTAGGCCCATCTACGGTGACACCAGATCCCTCATCTTCAGTGATACCCAGTTGAATCTGTGGCTCTCTTGAATTAATATTCTTTAACTTATTTTTTTTTTTAGGACGAGAATCTCTGGGAACAAATGGTACATGATATTTCAATTTTATTGGTTTCCCCTTAAGCTCTTTATTAAATAATTCTGTAACCGCGGCTGTAGCTAATTCTTCAGTGGCAAACTGGACATAAGCAACACCAAATGGACTCGGATAATTCCGTCTCATTCCATAAAATGGGAATAAAGGGATAACTGCTGAAATTGCACCGTGTGGTCTTAAGAAAGTAACTAATTCTTCCTCACTGACAGATGCCGCTAGATTCCAAATATACAATCTATCTGATGCCTCATCTACGACTGGGGTGTCTGGCATCTGACTTCTTAATCTTAACATTTTTTCTTACTTGATTTTACCTATATTTAGATTGATTTACCCCCGTCTTGTAAAATTCTTGGTGTTTTCTGGATCTTTATATCTACATCATAATATTGTGACGCCTTGTGTTGTCTGTCGCTGACACAAAATCCCAACGCGGTTTTGTATATGAAAGCACCCATACACAAGAAAACGAGTAAAACCCGGATAGTATTTACAAGGCAGATATGAAGTTGATAAGAGAAGATGGTGGTTCTGTAAATTTATTAATTTTTGAAATGTTAACCGTATATACTGAAAACTATGAATAAAAATATAAAATTTTTATAAAAAGATTAGTTTGTAGAAGAAATAAGAAGAAAGATTATTCAATCAATTAAATTTATTTCTTTTCAGCAGCACGCTTGGCAGCTAAAGCCTTAGCAGTACCGTGTAAGGCGTGCTTGTGGTTTCTTCTGAACTTTGGATCAACACCCTTTAAAGATGGGTACTTGTAGGTCTTTGGCTTCTTGATACCGTTTCTGTGAGCCTTCTTGGTTTGGTTATGAGCGGTGTGATTCTTAGACTTAGCCATTTTCTAAATTTAAATTTAAAATAATTTAAAACTTCATGTTAGTAAGTTGTATTATTGGGTTATATCCAAGAAATGATAGATGATTTGGTGGTTCTTGTATTTCAATCTGCGGAGCTCCATATGCTTAATGTTAAATTTGCATTATTCTTGATTCAGTTCTTTCCACATTACAGAATTATTACGTATGACATAATCCACAATGGTTAACCTAATAGTTTATAAAAGAATTTCAAAGTATCCATTCCTAAATATTGAGCCTAGATTGTTTCCTTCTGTTCACAATTAACACTGTTATCCTTCTCTTAATCGTTCTCTATCATTTCAGTAATTTAATCAGTACGTACGGTTTAGTTATCTATGTGTTCCAGGGAAATTAATCAAAGATACGCTATAACATAATACGACTTGTCAAATATAGATGTTTAATTGATATATTCCTTGAGAATTGTGTGTAGATTGGAAGTGGAATTGTCGTTTCGCGCAGCGAATAATTTTCTGAAAATTTGGACGCACGCAAAAATGTAATTAATGATGTTACTCTAATGTTTGGATGTGTTTTTAATTTTTAACAATGTACGGATGTAAAATAGTCAAATATAATTATCTAGCAAAACATATAGTAAACAACAATTACATCATCCCCTTATAGAGACTTGAAGAGAGAGTATAGCTTGGTAATAAATAATTTTCGTTATAGTCGATCAATAAATAAATACGCTTGTATAATATATATATTAGACAGGAGGAATATACAGTTGGTAACGATATGCTTAGGAATATTTAAATCATGTTAGACGAATTACTTTAATTTACTGAACAAATTTGGGGCGGCACATTCATCCAAATAATGTTGTAAATGGAAGAATTCCTCAACACAATCTTCCTTATGTTCCAAGTCTGCATAGTTTGGATCCTCTTGTTGCTTTAAAACTCTAGCAGCACATTCTTCGTAATGGTGTGTTAGTTCTTGACCCTTTGCAGTTTGTCTACATTCATCTCTTAGTTGGTCTAATTGATCCTTTTCCTCCTCTTCCTCATCTTCATCGTCATCTTCATCATCTTCATCGTCATCTTCTTCTTCGTTGGAATCCTACAACTATGTTAGTAAAAAAAGAGTTTCAAAATAATTTGCAATGAACATTATCAACATACGTCAACTTCGTCTTCAGCTCTGGCAACAATAGGAGCAAATTGGTCCTTTAAATCCTCAACATAATCTCTAATGGAATCAAACATCTTATCTTTTCTAGTTGACCAACTGTGTTTATTGCTGAGTGAGTGAACCTTGAATAACATCATTTATATATATAAATACAGTTATTGGGATGTTCAGGGTTTTATCGGGATCGCGTTGTACGACCAAGTATAAAACTCCGGCTTTGATTGGATGATGAAAACTACTAAGAATTAATGGATAACGACACAAAATATAGTCAGTCATTGGTATGTCGCTAGCCGACTGGAATACATATAAGAAAATTTGAGACAGTTTATAAGAGAGTCTGTATTTTAGGTACTTTATTTTTTATGTTTCGACTATTTATTATAGAATGATAGGCTTGTCAGAGGCACTCGTTAAAGGTTACTGGAACATTGAAAGTAAGAAAAATAAGCCACCCATAATTACTTAATCTTAAGCATTTACTAATATAATACAACTTTTCTTAATCTAGTAAAACCAGTGTTCGTTCGTCTTAAAGAATATATCGTTTTTTTTTTTTTTTGAATGAACCAAATGTAAGAGAATCCCGCTGAAGGAGTACACCAACTCAGCCACCAGTAGCATAAACTTGTTTCGTGAAAATAATATATTATGTAAATATTTAATTCATCGTATAATACCAGATCATCCGTTGACTTCTATATTGTTTCCATTATTTTATTTCTGACCTCCATCTCTTTGCCTTTTTTCATCGAGTAACTGCCTGATGAAAACACAAGCCAATTCTGCAGTGGTAGCCTTTGATGGGATATTAATCGTTGCTTTTAAATCATTTGGTAATAAATTATTCAAATCATTTAATGCATTATTCAGACGATTACGTCTCTCTTGTTCAGCCACTTTATGTACCTCTTTTTTAGTTTCATCCTTCTTGTTCTCTGAATTGCGTGATTTAGTCCTACTTAAATTAATGATCGAAGAGGACCTCGAGATTTTTCGTGCTTTAATTACAGGCGACTCAGCGGCTAGTATGACATTCTTTGGTGATGTGTTATTTGAGGTATCATTTGACTGGGAACCGTTCTGTGACATAGATGATGCCTTAGTTGATGATTTTTTACGTTTTTCAAAATTCAAGTCATCGTTGGAAGGAAGGATCACGTTCGGATACGCAGAGCCCTTTGAACTAGAAGATGTTGTTGAGAAAGTACTTGGAGAGATAGAACTGTTTGGGGATTCCGTTTTAGCTTTGTTGGAATTATTGGTGCTACTTTCCGGTAATTTAAACATCTCATCCCAGGTGTTACTATTTGAATTATTCGAGGTTGAGTTAGCTTTATTCTTTAAGGATTCAGAATATTGTCTTCTTGTTCTATTGGCACTCATATAGGGACTATTCTTTTGAACTTTTGAAGATGATGTGGTAGATGGGTTACCATTACCATTACTATTTGAGGAAAAAGAGAGTCTTTTTGTTCTTAAGGAACTTGAAGAGGTCTTTCTTCCACTTGAGTTCAACTGTATAACAGCAGAGTCTGGTAAGGTAAATTTAGAATTCTTGGATTGTGGTTCATTATTCGTACCAAGCGCAGGAGAACTCAGTGGGGAGTAATTCTTTGAGTTGAACTGCTTCAAATGTGGGGTATTCTTGTTACTATTAATGTTTGAAGTTGAATCCTGCATAAATGGCGTGTTAATGTTAGATAACGTGCCTGACGCCGAGCCCATCATCACTTGTGGATTCATAAAGGGTGTTACCTGTAATCCGGTGGACGGTTGGCCAGGGGCCACCATCGGTGAAGCAGATGGAGAAAACATCAAATCTGAGGACATTGTTTGATATTGGCCCTGGTTATCTGATCCAGTGACACCTTGATAGTGAGATATCGAGTCTGTATGCATGTTATTGTCATTTCTATTATTACGTTCATCATTGTCGATAGAAAATGGATGATGGTTGTCATTTTCGTTAGCATGAGGGTGAGTGTCTTCTGTATGTATACTATATGAATTTGTATTGGAGTGATGACGACTATCGTTTAAGAATAGCGAATCTCCGATGTGGTCCAAATCCAGCTGGATATCTTCTGATATCCAGTGATTCCTGTAAAGAGTTGCCGACTGGTTATTCAACTCCTTATCTTTCTCACCGAAGTCCCCTATCAGGGTCTCATTCTCGTGTAGATAGTCGTCGACTTGGTCCAAAATACTCTTGGAATGATTAAGATCCATAGTTATTTCTGATATAATTATTGTTGCTCTTTCTGTTAACAAAGGTCACTTAAAGTTGTAGAGCAGTTAATCTTATGAACGCCTGAAATACTCAAACGACCACCAATAGCGTCTCTTATATTCTATAGATCCACTTTATCTGTTATCGTAAGTGGTGTGTGTTTCCTAGTAATTCTATTTTTTCTTACTTTTTCTGGCCAGAGTTCCTCTGTAAGAAAAACGATGCTCAACTAAGCGGAGTAAATAATCAGTGTATATCCCTAACTGAAAGGCTACTATATATGTGTTATTCCAGTGACAATAAGCAGAATGTGTATGTAAGTGTACCCATATATATATGCAAGTATATAAGCGTATTTTTATGCAAGAGGGCGAGTCAGCAGGTGTAGAAATTCGGTACTGTGGCCACCCAAGCTGAGACTCTGTCAGTGCTCTCCTCTGAAGTCGTCACTTCATTTCATTCGCTGACAAGGCCAGCTTAGGCAATCCATTGTTCATTAGATCCAATTCAAGAAATTTGCCTCGTAGCTTATGGTTGTTTTAGCATTTGGTTGCCCGTTTGGCGACGCACGTGGGATACAGGAACAAGCAGCAAACTCTGTCACATTATAATAAGAGACGAGAGAAGTCAGAATTATGCGAGTCATTCTTTGTCCAACAGTATCGGTGTCAGGTTTGAGAATTTGACACAGGAACAGGACTTGGAGAAAAGTTAAGGAGGTTAATTAACTAAGACCTCGATAGCTATCTGCAAGTCCTCTGTGCTCGACCAAGTGGAGAACTCATGGCAACAAGGGGAATTTGAGTAGACTGAGCGATGTATTAATGCCTCGTTATCTATTTTTGCGTCGGTTTTAACCTAAGATTACGTATGTATCATATATGTAAATTGTTTTTCCCATAAACAGTGAGAGATGTTAGCGACGGTTACCTCGGTTGCCTCGGTTACCTCCATTACGGCCACCTCTACCACCACCATAACGGCCCTTATTATTGTCACCGCTACCGCCAATCCGAGTAATATCATCCTTCGATATTATTAACCCGTTTCTGGTTGAACGGCCAATGCTATTGATCTTCAGACCACGCTCTCTTCTAGCGTTTCTGGCTTTATCTTTACTTTTGATGCTCTCACCTATACGTCTTTCAATGTCCTTCTTGTATGTGGATTCAATCTTTCTAAATTGGCCCTTCTTAACCTTTGACAAAATAATACCTCCATCCTTGGCATCCCTTTCGTACCTCTCAATACGTTCCATGTGTTTGTTGACCATTCCCTTTCTGATATGCATTGGCACTTTTTCCAATTTGCCCAAGTATTTCTCACTTGCGTTACCTTTAGACAAGTTGTTCAATCTCATTTCAAGAGTCTTCATTCTCGCTTTGCCCATCACTTCGTCGTCCTGATACGCAATTGTGTCACCTTGGCCACCATTCATACTTTGCAACGTCAATTCAACACCACTGGTCTCATTGTTAGATTGACCTTGGCTAAACGTACTCAAAAGATGAGATTCCTTTAAGAACCTTTGTAATTCAACATCATTCTCTAAATTTTCAGCATCGTTATCATCAACTTGAGGTTTTTTGGCCTCCTTTTCAAGTTGAATATACTCAGCCTTGGCTAATTGAGACAACGTCTTACCGCTACGTACCTTCTTTTGCTCCTTCTTCGTTGGTGGAATGTATGTATCACTAGGGCCATTGAACTTGATCACTTTTGGACCACTGACTGGTTTCCCACTCTTCACTACGGGTATAATTTCTTCCTCTTCCTCTTCCTCGTCGTCTTCACTTACAACTTGACCATCCACATTATCCTCACTCTCATCCCTATTATCAGTTTCAGAAATATCCTCAGATGATGAGGAATCATGAATTTCCTTGGTCTTATCCTCAAAACCCATGGATTCTAGAGACCCAAACTGTGCTTCAAACATCTGTCTTTGTAACTCTAACTGAGCAGCATATTCATCATCACTAGTGGTCATTCTGGGTTTAATATCTCACACTTATCATGTTACTCCAGATGAGATGAGAGGTGATGAGCTATCTCTATTGACATCTTTAAAATTTTTTTTTCCAGTTTTGGGAATTCGAACCGTCGGTAATGAGACGAGATAAACGAATGTATGTGATTCACATATACAACTAAGCACCTTGCCAAAAGCTAACCTTCAACCAGAGGTCCATATCAATAATATCTAATAGAATGAGCAAGGCTTTTCCAATACCAGACACTAGATTTGAAAATGTGTTTCGAAATGCAGTCATAAAGGAGACAAAGAAACAAAATAAAGATCTGCCAGATAAATTTGTAATAGCCAAGGTCATACTTAGGGATGTCTTTCTGATGCCTTTTTTACAAAGTGTTCTTTGGACTGGGTTTCTTATATCGTTCAAGCCTATGATTAGAGGTACTGTCTCTTTTGGAAAGAGGTTTGGGAAAAGTGTGTATAGTATGATTCTAGGAACTGACTTGACAAGAAAGACTATATAGGATTCCAGGGGAATCAAATTTGAGATTGGTTCCAATCGAGGGGGGAAGGGAGTTTTAGTGGTTGTATTAGCAATTAGATTCAGGTACTTGTATAGCATTTAAATAATGATTTCATTTTTTTTAAAAGGAGACAAAGATGGCAATTGTCACTCTTGTAGATAACTAGAAAAGAGTTTTTACAACTCCTAATTTGTTAAATCATTGAACTTTAGGTTGGTTTTTTTTTCTTGGCGGTTAATCTTAAAATTAATATCTAATAACTTTTTCTTGTGATATAAACTTTTTAAAAATATTTAAAGTCAAACAAAATTTCAAGAGTTAACAATTCCTTAAACCACAAATGATCAGATCTAATCCCTCTAAAATATTATTAACGAATGACGAAATTTTAACGTTATCAAAAGATATAGAAGCCATTCATTTAAAATTGAATTCATACAACAAACAACCACCACCATTTAGATCATCCACAAAATTATCTGGAAAACTAAATACCATGGAACTTACAGAACCAACACCGATCAAAGAAAATGATAATACTGTGGAATTTAAATATAATAGAACTAGTGGTTCATCAAGATCACTGAAAAATGTCTCTGTTTTGTCCACCTCGCAAACAAGTACAAACAACTTTGATACCTCTCAAGATGGTGGCGATAGTCCTATTTAGTTAACATCTCCATATATAAAATTTAATTTGATTATTACACATATATTTACTTAGCTATCCATAGCAATTATGCATTATCTATATTTCTGAAGTAAAGGCTGAATCAATGTGTTTGGCCTCTTGAGTTTCCTCTTCTATAGGATCAGCTGTCAGTTCATTAGAAGTTTCCTGTATAATGTCTAGACCACCCATAGTGTCATGAGCATTACTTATAGGCTCAGGTTGCATCTGTGAACTTTCATCAATCGGATCTAAAACTTCATTAGTGCTATGTGCGGCAGATTCTACTTCACTTTCTTGAATAGGATCTGGTGTTTCTGATAACAACAATTGCATTCTCTTTTGATTTTGAACAAATTTGGATGTATTTGAGGTTTTCTTTTTGTTTGTTGCCTTTTCATCCTTAAATATGGTATCATCAATAATGCTCTCGAACATTGGACCAAGTCTTTCCTTATTCAAACCAATTCTTGAGACGATACCACCCCTGAGCAACCCTAGTTTTATTAAACCTTTCAATTTAATGGTGAATAGCAACAAATGATTTTCATTCTTCTCAAAATCTGTATTCATCCACATACTATCAAAGTCTATTTCCTCTGAAGCTAGTCTATCTAGATGAGCGTTTTGAATTTTTGCACCCATTGCCTCCAAATATAAGAATACATCGAGAATCATCGTTTCATTATGTTCATCCAAGTAATTATTAATGTATAGTTTCATATTATCCTTCCAATGAATGTCAGATTCTGGCAACTGTAATTCAAAACATTTCAAAGACACAGCGATGTCTATTAGTGCATTTGATACCGACCATTTTAAAATGTTCAACGCTGGGAATACATGATTTGAAGGTATATCCATTAAAGTAGAGGCAAGTAAATTCATTTGATGAATAATGGTAGCAATATATTTCAGAGTTTGTGTGACGCTTGTTGATGTAACAGTAAGACCCTCATTTCTATTATCTTCAGCATGACCATTCTCATCTGCTGTTTTTGAGGTATCATTTGCACTCTGTAAGATTTCCATCCATTTTTGCAATTTCCAAGTAACTAATAACACTGGTAGTTTGAAATGAAGATCTTCTACGTCATCACTCCATTCCTCTAGGTTACCACGGAGCTTGTTTAGAAATTGGAGATCGTATAATTCCAAGAGTTCGTTACTAAATTCAACTGGGTACTCCTTCCCTAGTACTATCAACCTATTAATGAAATGTGAATAAATGGTATTCTTAACTTCACTGTCTTCAGAAATAGAGCTGCTACTGGATTCTCTTCTTTCATTCAAATACTTGGTAAACTGCAATTTTATGAGGGAAATTTGGTTAATCCATAATTCATCCAACTCCTTTAAGCTGAATCCCTTGAGATGATGCAAAGTTGTAGAAAATCCATTGTATTTTAAGTCATCTTTATCTACAGATGTTAGATATGTACCATTAAAACCCTTTAAAATTAGAGAATTAATATGATGAAGACTTTTTTCATAACCGGTATGAACCCAATCATCAAATTGGAACAATTTAAAAATATCAAGGATTTGTAGTAAAATTTCAATAGAATCAGTCGACAAGTTTTCTAAGAGTCTTTCCAAATGTGGTAAGACCAATTCAGCAACGCGGAATTTTGGCTGATTCTTCAAAGTCATACCACCATGACATAAACCATTCAATATAGCCACATATAATATAACATTGTTATTATCTGTTGGAAGTAAAGGCGTGGAGTTAATCAAGGGTTTTGCGTTTTCATCATCTTCATCATATTGCTCATCAATATTATCCTCACTAGTTTCATTTTCTTTGGCTGCTGCCATGATAATAGTAAATATTTCATGGAATTCGTTATCATCAGTTAATAATTGACATATATTTTCAATTTCAGAGCCAAAGTATGGGTATAAAAACTCTGCAGCTTGAAAAAGGATATGCATCTTCTTTTCGCTGGTATCTAACTCCGGGTTATCCCTTAGATGGTATAACAATGAATTACTTAATAATCTGACGAATATGCCGATTTTAGTAACCGAGGAAGTCTTCACTTTTGTAACATCTTCTTCAATAGTATTATTCTTAATAAACTCTTCATATTTTTCTTCTGTAATTTTTGCCAAAAATTTAGCTACTGATGCCAAGAATCTGGAGCTCTTACTATAAGATGATACCTTCACCTCATCGTCATCAAATATTAGGCTTGAAACTGATAAAATCTCAGGTTCTTCCAAGTAACCTAATGTGGATACCTCAACTAATACATATACTGCATTTAATCTAACTTCTAAATCGACATCCTTAGCAGCTATTTCCAAAATTCTTTCCTTAAACCTTTCGAAAAATTGTCGAATGGCAGAATTATCAACCATAGAAGAGTTGTGGCTTGATCTAATAATATCAGGGAGTGTTTTTAAAACTTGCAATCTAACTGTTAATGAAGAATCACTCAACAACCAACCCAAATACTTCAAAAATGTAACTTTCATAAAATATTCAGGGTCATTGTTGATCCAAATAGACAGATGTAACATGGAGTCCGCTCTAATCAACTCATCGACGTCCTTAAAACGGTGAACAAAACACAATTTAACAATATTATCAATGATAGTTTCTACCACAGCTTTATTATTTTGAATTTCATTCACATTGCTTTCCAATTTCTCCACGGTTTTCATATTTGGTCTCTTTTTTCTATTTTCTAGTGCTAGCTGTTTGGTAAATTTAGCTAAATAATTCTTCTCTAGATTAACAACATGCTCAGATAAGTAATCTTGGAATAGGTATAATGTAAGTGTTGAGATGTACCTGAAACATCTAATTTTACAAACAGAAAATGAGGATAACCAAGTCAACAAATCCAAGACCAACGGTCCCATATTAACGTCAGGATCATTGTTTTCATTTTCTGTATCTTCGTCTCCCTCAACGTAGAGCAACTGTAAATCATTGGCAACGTCCAAAAACTTGGACATGAATTCAATAAAATTACTATATAAAGGCTTGTAAGGCGAACGCTTTCTATTTGTCTTTGAAATCAATAAATTAAATTCGTGAATCTTTTGCCTTTGAAAATTCAATTGTACTTCACCAACTGTGTCGTTCGAAGATTCATTACTGTGGACATCATGATCTTGAACATGCACCATGGCACCGCAACAATCTAACAAAAGGTTAATAAACCTTTCAATTATCGAATCTCTATTGTCAATGTAATCTTCTAGAAATCCTCGAATCAGTTCATCAATGGAAATATCTTCAGAAGTCGCTAAAATTTGAAATAACTCAGTGGTTTGAAACTCTTTGGTAATTTCCAAATAATGCTCTTGATCTCTCTTAGCTTCAACTGCCGATGTAGATCCTGAAGTAGATATATATGTATTCCTCTTCATCTTTTTCAAACTTTTTGGCCTTCTTTTTCTGATTGAATTAGTCTTCCTCTTCTTCTTAGCAATGGCGGAATCGATGTAATCATCATCGTTTTCATCGTCATTATCTTCTTCACTACTGA
The DNA here is from genome assembly GCA_030572895.1 of Jamesozyma jinghongensis. NCBI lineage: Eukaryota > Fungi > Ascomycota > Saccharomycetes > Saccharomycetales > Saccharomycetaceae > Jamesozyma > Jamesozyma jinghongensis. The sequence goes on from JAJMCG010000095.1 coordinate 12,890, forward strand.
AAAGCTCATCCGCAAAATCATTTTCATCTTCTGCATTACTTTCTTCATTTTCATCAATTGTTATGCTTTTATCTGTTTCGATAGTTTGAATGCCTGATTCATCAGATTGATTCAGCTCATCTTCACTTTCACTTTCACTATCTTCTAAATTTTTAAATATTGTTCCAGACCTCGAAGAATTACGTATTCTTGCCATGATAACTGTAACTGCTAGATTTCGTTAGGATATTGTGGAATATTTTGTTCTAAAGGTTATAGTATTACACCCTCCAAAAGTAAACAGCTAAATAAATATTAACGCGTCTCTCCCAAAAGTTTATTTGTTTCGCGTACAACCGGGTAATGGAAATTTAGACAATGATATCAACGTAAATGTCGTCACTAACGCTGTTTCAATGTTATACTATTTTTACATTACATTTATACTTATACTGCTTTGATCATATGTTACTACTTTATAACGACCAAGGCTTATATACTTGTGGTTCCTTAATCGAAACAGCCTCAATTTCTAAATCGGATTTCTTCTTTAATTCTTCCGCAGTGACCTTGGCTTCTGCTACTTCGTCGTCTTCAACCAATTCTATACCTGAATCAACTTGTTCTGATACAAGGACAAGCTTCTTTGAAATATTCATCTTTGCTAACTCTTCATTCATCTCTACAATTTGTTTACTTAGAGATATTCTATCAGATAATAACCTTTCTGATTCTGTAACAAATTTGGTTCTCTCTTTTTCTAATGTTTCTTCAACCTTTGTTAACTTCCCAAACTTCACATCCAGCTTCTCCAAGGTCAATTTGACTAATTCTTGAGTTATACTTTGAGTTTCATTAATGTACTTTTGAGCAATCTTTTGAGCAGATTCTGGAATTGATTCGTCGACGACCTTTTTATTCAAACCATCTAAGAGAGACTTGATCGTCAGGTCAATGGCATCAACAGTGGAGACAGAATCAACCTTAATTTCTTTTGTACTACGTTTCTCAGAATCAACGATGTCATTAATGTACCTGTCTTCAATTGGTAAAGTTAAAAACTTTTCAACTACATCTTCTAGACTCTTTTGACCACCGACATGTTCTACAATTTTTTCCCATTGATCTTCATACATTTCGATACCTTCTAATAATAATAAAACCTCTTGATCAGACCAATGTTTCTTGCCTGTCTTGTGATTATTTTCTAATCTAATAAAGTCTGATGCTTGAAAGTTAGCTCCAAAGTGACCTTCTTGGAAACATCTTGAGCACAAGTTAGCGTCTCTGGCACGTAAATTATGATAGCGGACAAGGACCGCGTCATTGCCACACGTATGGCAAACAAATGTCTTTTGGATTTGTTTTGAGGTTTTACTTCTAGATTGTAATGCATTGAAGTCATTTGATGAATCGTAGAGGTTCTTTCTAAGGGACAAATTGACTGCAAATGGCTCAGGCTTGATTTCTTTTAATTCATTGGTTTCTTCATCTTTAACGACCTTGGTTGGGACAAATGGCTTTAAACCAGTTGGAGTATCTAGTATCACTTGGAAGTGTCCTGTAAAACTTGGACCGATCAAAGATGGCTTTGATCTAGGATCAATTTGATAATTAATTAACCCCCATTTTTCTAAGAAGGAATGGACTTTAACAATTGAAGCAACATCCATTGCTAAATTTCTTCTAACGGCTGTAATGGTTAGATATTCATATGGTGACAATCTATAAGTATTAATCATGAAGTTTCTAGTATCCTTATAAGACTTCGGAGACTTGTAACGAGATGAATCATCAAAGAAATCTGGTAATGATCTTGTTTCAATCTCATGGATATCAGATATGTCGAACCAAGAGGCGAACGATGGAACAACAACTGGGTGTGCTTGCTTGGCTAAGAATCTAAAAGCCTTATCTTCCAACTTTTGAGCCTCTTCTTCGTAGTTTATTGGCTTGATTTCAGCTGGAATTCGCTGATGAAGTGGTTTTTCAGTTTGTTCATTGTGTTCTGTATTAGGTGTGTCCATATTTTCGTCTTGTTGTTCAGTGGTTGATGGTGTGTTTACTTCATCAACATTGGTGTTGACGCTGACTGGGGATTGTTCTTCACTCATTTCTGCTTTATCTGTATCAAACAATTAGTGACGTTGGCTCACAAGTGTTTCTGATGTGTTTGTTTATTCATTTGACGATTCCAAACTCAGATTTTAAATGGTCGTTTTCATTTTTCAAGTTTGAAAAAAAGTGCTGCGACTTAAAAAAAGGTACACCCAATTGGGAAAAAGTTACTTAAATAGGAAAGTGTTTATGTGTAAGTTGAATAACAATAAAGTGGTCAAGATACGAATTTATTAAAATACTTTGAATTTATACCTTCTCCAATTAATTACAGATAAAGGTGAGTAGATGTTAATTTGGTAAATCTGGCAATAGTTTTAAGTGATCACCGTTAATGTGAAAAATACGCGACTTTTTCCATTGTCAATCAACATAACGCGATTATATCAAAGATTCCTATTGAGAATAATTGAACCACAGGATTTGTTGATAGTCCAATATTAGGGGTGCGCTATAGATACGAATATTCAAGGATGACTACCATTGAAAAACGGGTAACGAGAGCTTCTCATGCAAAGAATCGCAAGGTGATCAATTATAAAGAAAAAAATGAATCTGATCTAAAACCAGATATAGTCCCATCTGATGATGAAGACGAACAATCTGATCATTCAACAATTAAAGAATCTCCTCCAATTTGGCTTTTGGATGAAACTAAATCTGGGTCAGATATTGCATTGGATTCTGATGATGAAGCGGCGGATGATGGACAATTGAACGATTTGTTAAATCACACTCAGGTTAAAAAAGATGAGAATGAGAGCGATGAAGAGCTTGATGAAAATGATTCGAGGACAGTATCACAAAAATTGAAGCAACTAGATGAATTTGTAAAACAAAGTCAGGTTTACTCCAGCATTATCGCTGATACTTTGTTAAAACGTAGCAGTGAATTGGTCGATGAACAGACTGAATCCAAAGCAGCGCATGAAGCTAAGGAGCCTCCTCAAAAGAAACAGAAGAAGAAGAAATCAATTATGGATTTTTTTAGACGCCAAAAGCAAGAAGTTAAGGAAATAGAGGAGGTAGATATTAAGAAGTCAGTTAGCGAACCTGAAATGGATGATGAGACAATTTCAAAGGAACAACCTTCCATGTTGAAAAATTGTATTTTAAAACCGTATCAATTGGAAGGCTTAAATTGGTTGATCACATTATATGAAAACGGTTTAAATGGTATTTTGGCTGATGATATGGGTCTTGGCAAGACAATTCAGAGTATTGCATTGTTATCATTTATTTATGAAATGGATACTAAGGGTCCATTTTTAATTGCAGCACCATTGAGTACACTCGATAACTGGATAAATGAATTTTCTAGGTTTTCTCCTGATGTCCCAGTTCTTAAATATTATCATCAAGGTGGTGCAAACGAGCGTTCTAAATTGTTAAGAAAGTTCTTTAAAAAGACGAAGGGTACTGGCGTAGTAATCACTTCCTATGAAATAATTATAAGAGATGCTGATTATATAATGTCCAAGATGTGGAAATTTTTAATTGTTGATGAGGGTCATCGTTTGAAGAACGTCAACTCTAGATTAATTCAGGAGTTAAAACGTATTAATACTTCCAACAGGTTATTATTAACAGGCACGCCTTTACAAAATAACTTGTCTGAACTATGGTCCTTACTGAATTTTATAATGCCTGACATCTTTTCTGATTTTGAGATCTTTAACAAGTGGTTTGATTTCAAAGATATGGATTTGCAGAGTAATTCCAAGAAGTTGAACAAAGTCATTAACGATGAACTGGAGAAAAACTTAATTACCAATCTTCACACAATATTAAAACCTTTTTTGCTGAGAAGGTTGAAGAAAAATGTTTTGGCACATATTTTACCGCCAAAGAGAGAATACATAGTTAATTGTCCAATGACTCCAATTCAGAAGAAGTTCTATACAAGAGCATTGAAGAGTGAACTAAAAGTAACCATCTTTAAGGAATTGGTTAAACAGTTTTTTACTTTGAACACAAAGTATATCGGTAGCGTATCAAACAAGTCAATTAGAGAGTTTATTGATTACAAATTATTAGAAAATCAATCTGACAATGACAATGATGAGAATATAAATGAAGTTATATCTAATATGGATACACTTTACAAAGATCATTTGCATAATGAGATGACAAATAAGAGATTACAAAATATGATGATGCAATTACGCCAAATTGTGGACTCGACTTTCCTTTTTTATTTTCCTTACTTGCACCCAGAAGATCTAACCCTAGATGAACTGTTAGAAACATCAGGCAAATTGCAGACATTACAGAGGTTGGTTATACCACTGGTAAAGAAAGGTCATAAGGTATTGATTTTTTCTCAATTTGTAGGAATGTTAGATTTAATCGAAGATTGGTGTGAATTAAATGATTTAAAGAGTTTAAGAATTGATGGTTCTGTCGATAACGAGACAAGAAAGGAGGGTATCGAACAATTCAATTCCAAGGGTGATGATCACAGCATTTACTTGTTATCAACAAGAGCTGCTGGTTTAGGTATCAATCTTGTCGCTGCTGACACGGTTGTTTTGTTTGATAGTGATTGGAACCCACAAGTTGATTTACAAGCCATGGATCGTTGTCATAGAATTGGACAGGAGAAGCCAGTGATCGTTTATCGATTATGCTGTGATAACACTATCGAGCATGTGATTTTAACAAGGGCCTCAAATAAAAGAAGACTTGAAAGACTTGTTATTCAAATGGGCCGCTTTAATACTCTGAAGAAATTGGCGTTCAACGAAGGTTCTTTCTTGAAACAAAGTGCTGGTATAAACACAAAGTCAACCAACAAAGAGCTGGTACAAGAATTGTCACAACTTTTAATGAGTAATGAATCTGGTATTGGTTTCGGCAACTCAAACAATGAATTAGAGGGTCAATTAACTAACGTAGAAATTAAAGAATTAACTGATAGATCTCCAAAAGCGTACAAAGATGATAGAATTGTTGAATTACCCCATGTAACTTTATTCGAAACCACTTCTGGGTTTTAGGACATAAAAAGTAGACTAAAGAAAGATAAATTATTTCTACATAGTTATATACAATTAAGATTGGAAAGATCATATCACTTTATGGATTTGTGAAAGTTAAATTTAAAGTTAGTAACATTGTAAATGATATGTGAAGCTTACCATGGAATACCTGTGTAAAATTCCTTTTGCATGTACATCCATGTTAATGAAGTGGTGGAAACTATTAATGGGCCCATGAATCCAGAATCAAAGTTACATGTTTTGTAAATCAATAATTCGGAACCAAAATGAACTAAGGCAATGACATAAGAAATCATGGTCATTTCGTAAATGTGGGATTCATTAGTGTAGAAAGCACCGTAAAATCTAATGACACAAGAGACGAAAGTCCAAGTACCAAAGGTTCTGGCACTTAATGATGTCGTTTCCTTTGGTTTCCTGGAGTAAACTCTTCTTGTCAATTCCAAACCTGAAATGTAGGTTTGACAGGAATTGAAAACGGAAACGATGGAGATAAATAATAACCACTTTGGTAAGTAACCTGGTGGCATGGAAGCCAATGCTGATTGTGTTTGATTTATAACTTGCTGGAATGAGAGCATGCTGGCTGGTTTGTTATTTGCGATTTCCGTTTACACTCTTGAGTATTGAACCTTTAAAATAATGATTCTTAACAATTACTGTTTAATCGCTTTCTTTGTTGTGCCTTATTATATATTGAAATTATTAAGCAGAACCGCATCAGTGTTGTAACGTATATATCGGATGAGATTTCGTAGCAAAATTTATATCGTATAATTTACTTATACTCGATAAACGAAAAAAATTCATTGCCCAAGAACGAAATTCGGCCCAAAACAGAAATTATGAAAAGGTTTACCCCCTTGAAAACTGATAAAGAGGCACATCAAAGGTCTAACCTTCTATATTGCTAGTATCGACAAATTGCATGAGCCTGAATTGAGATATTAATTGAGAGTCCTTTAGTACCAGGAGTTGCGAAAGGATGAACATTCGTTTTGCGATCAATGATTTAAGGGAAAGGGTTTCGGACTTGCATTGTACAAACAAATCTTGAAAAAGTGTCCAATCGATTGCATTGAGGACTCTCATCAAGTTCGAAAGTAACTTTTTAAGAATGAGAAGTGCCTTATTCTTATTGTCGAAGTGCGATATATGCTCAGATAACTTATCTACAAAAGTTGAAGAAATAAAATTCTTTGAGAGTGAAAAAACTCTGATATACGCTTTCCTTGCATTTTTTCGAACTTGTCTAGCTGTCTTAGCTTTTCTAAAGTTCAAAATACTTTGACATACAGTTCCACATACCACCAATAATTGCTCAATCAAATTTATGATTGCCAGGAAATCTGCCGCTCCTTCTTTATGATTACAGAGTCTTAACTTTAAATTAATAATCTTTGGATATAAGCTAAAATTGAGTTTTGTGTAAAGTTGCATATCAATTTGCGAGTTTAAATTATTTTGAAACCCCAACTCAACAAAAGAATTAACTTTGAAGGAATTCAACAAATTCTCGACTTTCGCAAATGTTGAATTTGGTTTGCATCCTGTGATTAATAGTTCATCAATCAACTGAAATAACGGCATCTGTATTTCGAATTTTCTGTTTTTGGATTCCCCACTTTCTAAATAAAAACAATTCATTGAGATAAAAATGAGTTGGAAGCATTGGAATATGTGATGTATTTTCAGCAGATAATCTGTTCCATTTAAACTTGGTTTAAATCTTGCTATGCACAGCAAAAATAAAAGTGTATTATATCTTGGATTAAAAACCTTGATTAAATTTTGTTTTGGAATATCTTGACAAAGGTTTTTTAGCATTTTGATTTGATCAAAAGTTAAGTTTTTGATAGGAACATTTTTATTTAATCGATAAAATTGAAATACCATTTCCAAACATTTCAAAGATTTTGATTTAAACATCGAATTTAGTGGTTGAGGAATTAACCCCCTAAAGTTTCCGTAGTCTTCAATATCTCTTTGGCCTACCATTACTCCTTTCTCTTCTAATTCTATCCACAGAAATGGATTCCTAGATTTAATAATAGCAAAACACTGAAATCAAAATATACGAGAAACAAGTAGAGTTAGTATTGATTAACTGTTTATGAGTTCCGTTTATATTTACATACTATTATCCAGTCTGTTTCTGTATTCATCAAATAAGCTGTATACTTATATTCTACTGTATCTAGTGGGTTCCAATAGTGGCGACGTATCTTATATATATATATATATGGAATAGCCGCCATAGTTCGCGCGCTTGAAATCATCCAATGACAGCGTTATCTATATATAAAATAACAACTATGTTAAAAAAAGTGACGTATAGAAACACATACAAACGCAAAAAACACTAATTAAATATTTCGTGAAGTACTTCATTATTAAATATTATTCACATATAACATTACACGCACCAAAACCATAATTTATAAACCATATTTAATTGTTTTTGTCCATATCCACGATCACACCAAAATCATCAATTTCACCAACACCAAATTCTTTCATCAAGATCTGTTCAATCTCCTGAAATTGTTTCAAATCTTCTTTGTGCTCTGGGGTTTTATACTTATCGTCCTTAAAATGCAAAGCTGAAAGTCGTCTAAGTTTCGTAAGCATTTTCTCGTATCTCTTCAACTTCTCCGCTAACAGTTTGTTTTCCCTCTTTATAACCTGAAGACTTTTCTGCAATTCAATCTCAGCTAACTTCTTTTTCTTTCTAAACTTCGAAGCTGCTACCCTGTTTCTTTCTAACAATTTGTTTCTCTTTCCATCATCTATACATATTGACCCCTTGGGACTTTTCCGTATTAATGAATTGTGAATTTGAAAGTTATTTGTGAATTGTTGATCTAGACTCTTGTCTTTATCAATTACCTCCGTTCCCTTACCAAGGCCATTAGCTATCTTATTTAGACGTTGCAATAATTCTGGAGAAGAGGTAGCATGATCTAAATATTGTGCCTGTGGTGTGCCATTTATTCGAACTCCATCTGTGATATTTTGAACTTGTTGGTATTGAGGTTGAACCTGACACACTTCATTAGGTAATGTACCTTGAAAATGCTGCTGCTGCTGTAACTGCTGCTGCTGTAACTGCTGCTGCTGTTGTTGTTGGAAAAGTTGTTTTTGAAGTAAAGCGTGCTGAATCTCTTGCTGTTTTAATTCTTCTGATTTAACATCCTGAATGATTTGTAAACTGTTTATATTATTATAAGGTTGTATATTCTTGATACCTTCGTCATTTATGTTAATAGAACTAATCAGAGAGGTGGTTTGCATTATTTGACCCTGGCACCCATTTTTTAGTCTGTCCACTTGCACTGATTGAACTCTACTCTTAGTACCATAACCAGCTGGTATAGTAGCTTCTGGGTTCTCCTGTGGTTGCCTATAAAAATGTTTGTCAACAGGTAATGGAGGCGGTTGGCAATCGTAAAAACTGTCTAAAGTCACAATATCATCATTCAATTGACCAATTTGACCATTTGAAATAGACACTCGTCTTTTCAATACTGGGGCTTCTCCTATATCTTCAAGAGGATAATTCATATTTGAATTCGAATTCTTGAAGGATGAGAGGGGCAAAATAGACATAGACAGATGTGAGGTTTCCAAATCAAGGGTTGGTAAGAAATTTGGTGTATCCATGTTTGAATATACGGTGCTACCGATATGAATGTTGTTCATATCATTCGCCAACGATCTTTCCACTGGGTTAAAGTTATCCTTATTATCATATGAATATCCACTATTTTCAAAATAGTTTGGTGCCTCTGAATTATTTGATAAACGTGCTCCTACTCCATTAGAGTATTCGTGGTACTTTTGACCTATATCTAGACCACTAGTTATATAGGGTTCGTCGCTATTATTTCTTTTTAAAGTTGGCTTTGCGACCCCAGTCATGTTAATCGATAGAAAAAATGTAACTTAGTTAAATCGTTGCTTTTGGTTTCTCAGTGTCTCGCCGAGAGAAGGATAATCCTATAATTTAAAGAGCAGTAGCACAGTTAGGGCATGGAATTAAAACCTTGTAATTTAAGGTCAAGCCTTCAATTGTTTGGAATGATTAGTATTTAAATAAAAGCATTAGAAATATTATTAAGGATTGATTTATCCACCATAAAATGGAATGGGCATTTTATGATCGGCTCTGATATTAATGCAAGTGGCAAGGCTAGACAGACCTAAACAGGCAAAAAGTAAGAACTTAATCTGCAGAATTAGTTTAAATTTTGAGATGTAAAAGGTGTCTGTTAGTTAACAGGAGAGGATTTTTCGCTTTGAACATACATTTTTGTCTGCCAAAGTTTAATGCACATAGATTAGAAAAAACATTTATTTTCTGCAGGAGATTCTTAGCAGATTTGTCAAGTCGACATCCCTCTTTACTGCAAAATTGTTTCTGCCGTAAAAATTCGGCATTGAGTTTTCTTCAGTCAACCATCTAAAAATGGACATGATTTTTCTGCTGCTTGAGTTGTACGATACTGTCTTAGATCTAGAGTTGTTGTTGGTATGATTCTGGTATTTCAAGGAAAATTTAATGCTAGGGCAATAATTGAAGGCCTCCCAACCGCTAGTTTAGGAGACCCATTATTTTCCTCGTAGACAAGATTAATAAATACTTTGAAGGGTATACCTACTGAGTTTTAAACACAAAGCTACATTCGCAGATGGATCACGCATTTTTGCTGCCTTAGAGATTACACAATTAAATTCTTATCTTACACGAGATCCTGTTGTCTGGACTATCCTTTATATGGTTGAAAGCCTTCCACCACATGGAGTTACAGTGGCTTGATTTGATTGGTTATTGGCATACCAATATCCTAAAATGTTTAATAAGAGAAAGTAAAAAAACGATATAATCTAGACGGTTGCCTTCAATATTATTCTTTACGCTCTATTAGGCTTCGATAAAAGAGCAACAATTACTTGACTAGTAAAAAAAAAACAACAACTTACAAATCAAGAATGAAAAATAGCCATTAAATTCTGACCTGAATACATAGTGCAGTCCCCATGCACCGTGTTAACATCCTTCTCCCTCTATACAATGCCATATCGACTTCACCTCGTGATTCCTTTGCCATTCTCTGCTTGTATCTGTAGACAGATCATCGTTTCTCAACGATTCCCTTTTAATGCTGTTTTTTATGCCGACCAATGAATTTCCCGAAGAAGACGTCTTTGTTGTATCCACGCAGGATATACCAGAGCTAGAATGTATTGAGTCAGTGTAAATTACTGTAGAAAATCGCAAATTTTTCAAGGCGTTGAATTCTGTTTGAGTTGTTTCCATTACCCCTTAATGCAAGAAATCTAGCTTAGGACAATATCTAGCTTTTCAGGTTAAAATGTCCGAGAAAAGTACGAAGAAAGGAGAAAAATAATTCTAGACCCCGGCGATCTTTCTGCGCCTTTCAGTTGCAAGGATCTGATGTAGTTTTGTGACTTAAGGCACTAAATATAACATCAAATTTTTAAAGAAACACTCCAAGCATTGCCACAGAAATTACACAAGGCATTAATTTTCTCAAGTGCATTCTTTTAAGAAAAGTTTTTAAAATTCAAGAGTAAATCCAGTAAAGCCAAATCATGCGCCAATATAGGAAAAGTATTTGACGTTTCCTTCCCGCGCGCAATTAGGTTTCTGCTTATAGATTTACAGAGACGTTGAACAGTACAAAGGAACTTATACTTATCAAGGTTTGTTCAACATTAATTCTTATTAGTGTCCAATTCACATATAGGTAGTAGATCCTTATTGAGAAACCAAGTGTAAAGAATGTGACAAATCTGAGAATTGATATTGATTAGATATGTTTCAGTAACTAAAGGAATATCATTCTAAAGGGAAATTGTTACATTACCTATATGGTAAATAAACTTTGACAGCTCGAGGAACCTAATTTAGAAATACTAAGTTTCTTTTCTCGGCACGTTTTTCCAAAAGGGAAAGTTACCTATTTGGAAATAGTTTTCCGAGCATAGTTTTTCCTCCCTGTGTTTCTCCGAAATCCGTTGCTGGCTGTTTGTTAAACTCTATCTTGTAATGAAATTGTAATATATTATTAAAAAATGAATATGGGAGGAATATTTTTTTAAATTTCTTATTAATTAGAAAACATGTTTCGACGGCAGTTTAGTTTGGATGAAAATGGTTCCAATCCTCCGAAATAGGTTAACTTGATGATAATCCATTATATTATGTTCTTGAACAATTCATTTTATCGGCAAGATTTACTTATCCGTAACCTTTTAATCAATCTATTTCCGTTGCCCGGAGTTAGGGACACCAAATACATCGGATAAACTCCCTGAATACACAGATTTGTGAAGAATTCAAATACAGTTTTTATTTTGATACCAACTAAAACTAAGTAATTGTAATTTTTACTATCTTAGAACAATCCGGAAAAACGGAGATAATTATTACCACAAAGTTAATTCATCTGAGAGAAGACCATAAGGTTGTCTTAACTCCTGATATGGATAATTTATGTATAAACAAATAATAATTGGAAGTTGAACAATTTGGAATCTAATCAGAATATTTTTTTTGGACAGACATTTGGGGATGACAGACATTTATTTTTTAAATAATCTTGATCTTGACTACTCACATGACATTATAGTCGAGAATCAAAGAGGGATAACCGTACTCGGATACCCTTGTTTCTCCTCAAATTTATTAGTCCCGATAATGGATCCACCACAATTTCAACTATTATACAAACAGGATGGTATGCCAATATGCTTAAAAACATTATCAAATAAAGTTTTCAACTCATTTGACTATCTTTACCCTCTCGAGTACAGACATAATAGTAAAAATATGAAATGGTATGTACTGATGAGTTTAAGTGATACAGATGACCAGGGCTGGATCTATAGCTTTAATTTTAATAATAGAAGATGGAAATCAAAAAATGGCTTTGTAAGAAGACGAATATGGATTAAACTTTCTAAAATATGTTAGGGGTTCCAGATATCATTAAGTTGATTACTGTTTACTTATTACTTAATACATACATATCTGTATCTATTTTGAAATGCATCGCTTCGAGCCAGCTAAATTCCGGAAGAACCAAATTTATTAGCCCACTCTTCATATTTTTCCAATCCTTCTTTAGAAACCGATGGTTTAATATATTCTAAACTATTTTTAAAATCGATCAATCCAATAGGTCTAATGTTTTCTCTGTCCATGAATAAAAGTTGATCTCCCAATTCTCTTAGAGGTCCCATTGCAGCATCCTTAGCCAACGAAGTAATATCACTACCTGAATACCCGTCAGTTAACCTAATCAATTCAGCAAAATCTTCGTCAGTTAAAGTATGTTTCTGATGGGACAACAGTCTCTTAATATGGGCAAGTCTCGTATCATCCTCAGGTAATGGAATATATTGTCTTCTAACAAATCTTCTTCTAGCAGCCTCATCAATAGACCACGGCAAATTAGTTGCAGCAAGAACCAACACTCTTCCGTCATCGTCTACTGAGGAAGGACTCGTGTTATCTGAGATCATAGTCTCATTTTGTTTATTATTATTACCATTAGTCTTGTTTTTCTCATTACCAGCAGCAGCACTTGATAAACCAGACCATTGAATCAAAAATTCATTCTTAATTCTTCTACTACTTTCATTCTCACCTTCGTTGTTTCTACTACCTAAAATGGAATCAATTTCATCAACAAAGATAATAGCAGGTGAAAGTTTCTTTGCCACAGCAAATAATGCACGAACCAACTTCTCACTCTCACCTAAATATTTAGAAGTTAAACTAGAAGCACTAATAGAAAAAAAGGTTGATTTTGATTCATGTGCCACTGCTCTGGCAAGCATAGTCTTACCAGTACCTGGTGGACCAAATAAAAGCATACCAGTGATCGGTTCTCTCAAACCTCTGAATAAATCAGGACGTAAAAATGGATAAACGACGGCCTCCTTCAAAGAGTTTTTGGCCATGTTTAATCCAGCAATATCATCCCAGGTAACTTCATCCCCATGAACAACGATCTCTTGAAATATTTGTTTTGCTGCCTTTTTATCAATACCAGGGATCGAATCAATGATTTCTTCTTCTAAACAATTCTTTAATTTTTTTTTATCAAGTTCTGATTCTTGATCACTCTCATTCAGGTTAGAATTAGTTCTGGAATTATTTTTACTTAGGGTTGGTGTAGCTTTTGAGCTATTGTTCCGAGTCCCTAATTTTTCTTGTTTCTTCACCGCATCAATATTTGAAGAAGTAGATGTTAAAGAATTTGACTTACTTGAAGCCTTGGATTTGGATACTACAGCCTTTTTCTTTGTGGTTGGAGTTCCAGATTTGGACTTGGTGGTGTTTGCTGAAGTTGCAGGTACCCTTTTGACAATTCTTGTGCCTTGTGCTTTTGGCTTTGATGTAGCTGTTCTAGACTCTGTAGTAGATTTGGATTGAAGCTTTGGTTTTAATTTAAGTCTAGTGTTTGCGACCGTTGCTGAATTCGAAGACACTGTAGCTAGCTTTGCCTTTTGTATTTGGTTATTCACAGGAACATGAGCTTTGGAGCCCATAAGACGAGCTGCCGTTTGTGATGCGATAGAATCACCAACATGACTTCTTGTGATTGGTTTATTGGAGGGGGTCACTGGTCTCTTCTTAGTTCTACTTGGCAATGAAGATGTAGAGGAAGTTTGAGGGTTTGTTAATGGTTTTATTAAATTTGGAGTAGAATTTTGTATTATAGGATTCCTCTTGACCAACTTTTTACGAACAGGTGAAACTTTTCTTGTTGCAGCATCTGTGGAAGGTGTCAAACCGTTAGAGGATGCTGAAGAGGAAAAATCCTTTCCGTGGTTTATACTTGCCTTTCTATTAAGTCTTGTTGATTGCAATTTCTTATTATCGTTCTCAAGTAACGATTTAGTAGCAATACCCATAGGAATCGGTGGCATGTCTAGCGGAATTTTTTTCGGTAAGGGTGGTGAATAAGGAGGTGCAGAGGCGGGATCAATAGCAAGTGTCGAGAATGCATTATCGATAGTTGAATTACTGCCGGTTAACTTATTCATCGCATTAATTCTTGCAGTCTTCTCATCTGTTGCGTCTTCATCATCAACATCATCTAGATAGGAATCGTAATAGTCAGAAGCATCAAATGTATATCTGTTGATGCTACTACTCATGTCATCTGCGTCGAATACAGTTTTATCTTCATTTTCAATCTTCAAAGATGTGATATTTTTTTCCTCGTCCTCATAATCAGAATCGTTAGTTAAATCAATAAAAACTCTACCAGGCTGTGCATTGCAGATTTCTGTTTCATATTCTACCTCAGATTGTAGTTCTTCCTCAGACGTTACATCCTGCTCTACTTCTTGATCGTCAACATCATCAAATGTCTCTTCCTCATAATACTCATCCTGAAAATTATTATTTTCATCAGGTGTTTCATAATCATCATCAGCATAATAATCCAACGTTTTGGATGATGAAAAATTAATTTTCTTTGACTGTTTAATGGGTATACTATTTTGTGAACTAGAACTGTGATTACTGGTCAATGAATATGTGAAATCTCTATCATTACGTCTCCTTTCAGTTGTCCTCAGTGTTGTTCTCGACAATGCATGATTTTTTAAATGGTGCATTGGTCTGTTAATCGGAGAAGATATGGTATAACTATGTCCTTTTGTATAATTTGGTTTAAATGTGGGCACTGTCCTTGTTTTATATGCAATTTCATTCTTATCTATTGTCTTCTTTAATTCCTCTAAATGAGCTAGAGCCTTATGATACAATTCACGAACACCACTCTGTACACTCAATTCATCCTTTGAGTATAATGCAGTATTTGGATAAAACCGATCAATTTGAGTCAATCGGAAAAGTGCATCGGTTGATAATGCTTTCCACCCTTGCAATGCTTGTTGATACTGTTTCCTTTCTTCAAGTTTTTTATAATATATTGATTCGTTTGCAATCTTACTGTATAACTCCGTCAGATCCGTTAGGGGTTGTTGTGGTTTCTTGCGGAACGCAGAGAATAAACTGTGACTATGTGAACGATCCATGGGTCATTAAAATGCTTAATATAATTTTATATACAGAGATTTTAAAATATTAATTATGCTGAGGATGTTTGTCTATTTTGAAATCTTAGCCCCGCAATATGATCTCGGATTTGATGGATGGTATATGGTACTATTAGTGTAGGGAAGATAGTTGGACTTTATTGAGGATGTACCTTAAAGTCTACAATGCAAAATAGTAAATCTCTTGACTAATCTGTAGCTTCTGGAGTTGACGTATCCCGTTGTGTGATCCTCCTGTGGTTTGTCGTTTCGATGAAAGTTCTGCACTTGTTCAAAATTTAGAAAATATTCAGATCAACAAATTTGCATATTGTGGAAAAAGCAAATCGGAAAGCTGTTTCGGGAAAACATTTCCGATTTAGGAATTCGATTATAAATAGTCAAATAATCTGTGTATTGATGATAAACAGGGTTTTATGGATACTCTGGTGAACGGTCTTTAAAAAGGGTCAAGGTATATATATATATATATATATATATATATGTAATGGTACTGGAAAGCTAGATATGTCAAATTAGGAATGATACAATATTATTATAATTATTTTAATACTATTACTACTATACTATATAGAAATGACGAATGACTTTTCACTTTCTGTTATGTCTCTTTTCATGCTCACCTAGAATCAATTCTTCAAAGACTCTTGCCTCCTCAGCTTCCTCTGGGGATCTTCTGGCGCTTGAGAATTTGTGAGCAATAAATAACATGGCCTTAGCTTTAGCGATACGGTCCTTTGATGGGACAGATTTGTCATTCAGAATCTTACTACAAACTTCTTGTAATTTTCTTTCCAATTCGAATTTGGACATAGCCCACATGACCCCTAGGGCCTTCCCAGCCATTGTGGACTCAAATTTTGCACGTTCATATTCGTCCATGGCATCTTGATCGACCTTTGCCATATTTTCTATGGCCTTTTGAGCCTCTAACCCGGTGGACAAAAGATTGTAAGCTGATTTGACAGTTCTTGCGTTATCACGAGTACCTGTAACAATCTTCGAGAAACCGAAGGTCTTCTTAGACAACAAGTAATTATTCGCTTTAGTTTTATAAACCTTCGCAAGCAAGTATAGTAATTCGAGACCAAAACTTTCCAATTTCAAATCCTCAATCTCTTGATCTAATTTTCTAGTAAACTCATCTAAATGACCAGATTTCTTGGCAATGACATATTTTTCCAATTTTTCGTCTAACTTACTTGACAATTCTGCGACTTGTTTAGCCAACTCCTCACGCCTTTGTTTTTCCATCTCCATCAATTTCTCTTTTTGCTCCTTGGTCATCTTTGCCTTTGCATTGACATCAGCTTTTGTTCCATCATGCTTAACCATCCCATCTCCGGCCTTTGCATCTGTAGTAGCATTGGATGTAGCAGCACCCTCTGTACCATCCTTCTCCATCATCTCCTGTGCATTATTTAACTCCTTCACCAGTGAAAACTCTCCGATCCAATCCTTAAACCCGTCACCACCAAAGATCGTCGTAAAGAAGTCATTGGCATCCTCAAACCCTTGTTGAGGCACCGCATCGTCTTTCCCAAACTCATCATATCTCTTCCTCAATGACTCATCACTCAACACTTGGTATGCCTCCCCAACAGCCTGAAACTTCTGCGAGGCCTCAGGGTCATCCGGATGCTTATCCGGATGCGTCTGCATCGCTTTGCGACGATATGCCTTCTTGATCTCGGTGGCTGTCGCTGTAGGAGCAATACCAAGAATATCGTAGTACTCAGTATCCTTCACCATTGGTTCTTTGTTGGTTTTTATCCTTTGTTGTTTGTATCGTAGAATGGAATTTAATAGATCGGTTTTTTTGCGTGGATAAATAGGGTGAAGAGTTTATATAGGAATAATAGGAGACGAGGCTTTGATGAGAACAGTGAATGATTCTGTGCATCTACGATGTAGAAAGATAAATGGGTCTGTGGTGGATTTGCTATTGATTTACATAGTTGGTAACCGAAAAGGTAAAGGACGTCCACAATTGAATTAATGTATTGTATAGCAAATCTATAGTAAAAATATAGCAAATGGAATGCCAATTTACATTATTACAAAAACACAGAAATTACACATAATAACACTCATTAACGTAGCAGTAATCAATACAAGTCACAGGACTAACACTCCAGCAATGTTTGTTCTCAGAGACGCCAGACCACGTGACTAAAATGGGTGTCTGGTTTTGGGTGTTCTTCTATATAAAACAAACATCGATAATTACTCATCTACTATAACATTACAGATACAACCAACTACACAGAAACGAAATGACACCTAACAGAACTCAGATCCTAACACTTTACAGAGATCTTCTTCGCCAGTCCTCCCGTTTCAGCAACTATAATTTCCGCCATTACTTCCTCCGCCACTCAAGGGACACCTTTAGGGCACACGCCAAGGAGACTGACCCCCAGGCTATCAAAAAGCTCTATGAAGACGCTAGAGTACAACTCGGAATCCTCAAGAGACAGAGCGTTATCTCGCAGATGTACACCTTCGACAAGACAGTCGTCGAACCTTTGTAATGCTACACGTTTCTATCTATCCTGTATGTAAATCAACTAAAATAAAATAACTCTCACCTCGTTTATATGTGATTCATTTTCTTCGGTATTTATCGGATGCAAATTTTTAGATGAAATTTTAATGCGATGAAATTTTAATGCGATGAGCATATATGAAATTTTTCACTTTCTCTTGATCTAAATAGTTACAAGTAGGACTATCAACGTGAAAAGCAATGAAGAGGACCACCGAGGATACTAATGATACTCCAGCTAAGCAGCTGATAATGGAGGAGGACAAGATGAGTTCCCTTTTCAACAGTAAGATCTGGGATCCAGAATTTCAGGATTCTCTAAAACAAACTATCGCGGACGCTAAACCTTACAACTGGGGGTCTATTACTGAGTTAATCGACGACGAATTATTACGTAACGTCCGTAAGGAGATCGAATCTGAAATTCATTTCACTGAGAAGGAGACAGACATTTATAAGGTTAACCAGTCCGGTGATTTGGCTAATTTGTCCGGCTTGGATTGGAATGATCTCTCAAGATTGCCAAACTTGTACAAATTGCGTCAGATTCTTTACTCAGAGAGATACAGGGACTTTATTGCCAAGGTGACCGACTGTACAAAGCTTTCCGGTCAAAAGACAGATATGTCTGTCAATACCTATACGAAGGGTTGTCATTTGTTGACACATGACGATGTGATTGGCTCCAGACGTGTCAGTTTCATTTTGTATCTACCAGACCCAAATAGAAAGTGGAAGGCTCATTATGGTGGTGCACTAAGATTATTCGATTCCGTGGAGTCCAATATCCCATGCATTGATCCTTGTGCTGCGCTAGTTCCTCAATTTAACCAGATTGCCTTCTTCAAGGTCCAACCAGGGTTTTCTTTCCATGACGTCGAGGAGGTTAAGGTCGATAAGAATAGATTGTCCATTCAGGGTTGGTACCATATCCCACAAGAGGGTGAGGATGGATACATCCCAGGTGAAGAAGAGGCATGGATCTCTAATAATAATTCTACGTTATCCCAATTAGAGAATAACCTCTTGAGAGAACATGAATGGCCAAAAGATGAACGTTCTGCATGTGTCACCGCTGTAGAGGAGACTGAATTGACTGAGATTGCTGAGCATACTTTACAATTGTCAAAGGATGATTTAAAGGAATTGGCAAAGTTTATCTCTCCAGAATATTTGTCTCCAGAGGGATTGGAATTCCTAAAGGATCAATTCTTAGAGACCTCCACTTTATCCATGGATAACTTCCTTAACAAGGAAACTGCTTCCGTTTTAAAACGTTTGATTAAGCACACTGAATTAAATACAAAGTGTCCACCAACTGCAAATGATGTCTCCGAACCATGGGGCGTAGCTAAACCACCACACAAATGGAGATACTTGTGTTTGAACGAAGACAATGAAATTTCCAAAGAACAGGAACTTGAGACACAATTAAGTGCTGTGTCAAAATTCTGTAAGAGTTTACCATTCAAGAGATTTATTGCTTATGTAACCTCCTTAGTTCCAGTCACTGAATCTGTGTTTGTTAGAAGATTTAGACCAGGTTCCGATTTCACATTAGCTAATAAATTTGAGGTCAATACTTCACAAAAGGAAATCTTAGACATGCTTTTAGAAGGTACTTTGTGTTTAACTTTATTTGATGGTTGGGAGAACGGTGAATTAGGTGCTTATCAAATATACATGGTTAATGAAGAAGATGACGGTGAAGATCAAGCCGTTTATCAAAGAGACGATTCAGGTGAATCTGTTCTTGTAAACAAACAGGCTTCTTGGAACTCCTTCAATTTGGTCCTAAGAGACCAAAACGTCCTCGAGTTTATCAAGTATGTCAGTTTTGGTGCTAAGGGTAGTAGATGGGATGTCAAGATGGAATGGGATGTCAAGGCAACCGGCGATGATGATGAAGAAGAAGAAGGAAAAGAGAACTAGACGATATTAAATACATGTATGTTCATATGATTTATACAGTTACTGTTTCGATATTTACAAAAAGTTATATTATTTAATGAATATTTATCTTACCAAAACTCAATTAATTATGAGTCTTAGATAATAGACCAATGGATTGAGCTCTTCTGATTGCCTTGGCTAATCTACGTTGATTCTTAGCGGATAATCCTGTAGCGTCACTATGCATAATCTTACCTGTGGAGGTCATATATTGGGATAAAATCTCAGGGGAAGTGTATAGATTCATTGGATTAACGTTATTCCCCATTACCCTAAACTTGGATTTATGTTTACGATCCAAGTTAATCTTAGCCATGGAGAAATCAAATGGGTCATAGATTGTAGTGTATTCAAAGTCTCGAATAAGTCTTGGTTCTAACGTTTTGATATTTTGTTTACTATCTTGAGACCTACCTTTACTCTCATTAGGGTTACCTAAAAGGTCTATGGAACTTACTTTTGTAGAGGCATTTGGTGGGAATCTAAAGTTGTTGGCTCTTGGCACAAAAGTCGTACCAAACAGTCTCGTATTTTTCATAATTAGAGTTTGACTACACTTAAACAACATATTGCGTAGTATTAAGCCCCTTATCAGTTATCTGTAGCTTTGATGATTTTGTTAACCGGTGGGCGTTCCTTCCTTCCTTTCATATTTATTAGTTTCAATTATTTTCATGATGTTTGGTTCCATGCTACATGCCTGACAGGGTAATAAAAAATTTTAAATACAAAAAAAATCATTACAAGCCTTATATAAAAAACCGATATCACAAAACTATCGTTATTATTACGTATTAAAATTCCTTTATAGAAATGAAAGATATATTTATCTATTGTTAATATAATGACTAATGTACTGTTTTTTATAATTCCATTTGCTTAATCTTTTCTAGTCTGTCATTGATAGCGTGCTCAAATGAGCTATCTCTGGTGAGAGTGACTGTTTCACCGGAACCTTCAATCTCAGCCAACAACTTGCCATGTATAGTTTGTAAAGCCTTAATGGAGTCTATTTCATTGATGACACAAGAAATGTTAATTTCATTAGCACCTTGGGAAATCATTTCAATATTAATGTTTTGTTCTGCTAGGGTGGTGAACATTGCACCGGCAATACCGACGAATTGTTTCATTTGTTTACCAACAAGGGAAACAATAGCCATCTTCTTGACAACGTCAACATGACCCAAGGATTTTAGCTTTTCGATTGCTTTTCTTAGAGAGGCCATAGAGTCCGAATCTGGAATCGGAAGAGCCATGGAAACGTGAACTTCGGAAGTAGAAATCAGATCAACGACTAACTTAAACTTATCCAAGATAGTAAAAATTTCGGCTAGGAAACCATGAGATAATGTCTTTCTGTTAGAATGAATATTGACTACAACAATATCATTCTTTGTAGTAATAGCAGTAGCACCTCTTTTTCTCTTTTCAAAAAAGGAAGAGGATAGAGCCTCAGGTGGATGTGGTGGGGTTGATTCACCTCTCTTGGCGATATCATCTGGATAAATCATAGTACCATTACCTCTTGGGTTTTGAACGTTCTTGATTCTAATTGGAATCTTAGCTCTGATGACCTGTTCCATCGTGAATGGATGAATGACTTCAGAACCGTAATAGGTTAATTCTGATGCTTCTTCTGGAGTAACAGAACCCAGCAAACGTGCCTCTGGAACCTTTCTTGGATCAGCAGTAAAGATACCATCAACTTCCTTCCAGACTTGTAATTCATCTGCGTTGATGGCAACGGCAATTAAAGCAGCACATAAATCAGTGTAGCCACGGCCGACACCGTTTAATAAACCCATTGGGACTAAACCAAAAAAACCAGTCAAGACAGGTACAATTCTATCATTTGGATTTCTTTCATTATTCTCAGTAATTGGTTGTAATTTCTCCTTTAATGCTTGAACAAAGAAAGTGTAAAAACTGTTATCTAGAACAGCTGCATTGTAATCAGATGGAATGATGTGAGATAAGTCGATATATTTAGCCTTGATACCACGGTCATTACACAAAGCAGTCATGAATAGACAACTCAATTTTTCACCAACCGACATGACCAAGTCAATGGTACGGGTAGAGACCTCACCAAGGACTTTAGACGCATCTAGATACTTCTTGACCATATCTAATTCATTCTTTGTATCTTCGATTAATCTAGTCTGTAAGACAGCATCCTGAATAAACTTTTCAGCGTTGTCGATGTGGTCAGCCTTGATGATATCAATGATATCATTGAATTCCATCTCTTCGGCAGCCAAATCACAACACTTCAATAGTCTAGAAGTGGTACCTTCGGCCTTTGTATAAGAGGAACGGGCAGAACATACAACAGCGACGTTCTTGTCTAAACCCTCAGAGTAGAACTTGATGATCTCGTCAACAATTTGAATTGGAAATTTACCCACTGAAGTACCACCGAACTTTTGAATGACCCAGTTGCTATTTTGTTCAAAGTTCTTCATTTATATGATATATGTGGGTATCTGTAGCGAAATAAATCAAAAAGAGAGGAACTCCTTACGTCTTGTATTCTTGGCTCAATGAGTCAATATCTACAATGAATAAAAGACAAAAATAGTATATATATATGTGTGACCCATACGAAAATCCATACATGAGTAATTCAGTTATGAATCATTTTTTCCATTGGGAGAAATATCCTGAACCGGGATTATTTTCACGTGTGAAAAATTGTGGCATCAGCGACTTTTGTTCTTTTTTTCACTCTCGAAGCCGGAAAATTTTTGTCGTGGCATTCTGGATTTTCGTATAGGGGGATAGATATTTTTAGTATGTTCGGAAGAATTATGAGGGAAGAATTACGAGGGGCAAAGTACAATTGTTAGTCAAGCTCTGGCGGCAGCATTGGTAAATAGTGAATTTATTTACTGCTGGAATTGAATTTTGGCTTGTGTTTACTCAAATGCTGTTTTTTTTTTATAAATATCCTTAATTAGTAGGAAATTTCATTTAGAAGTTCATATGTTCTTTATAAGTATAATGCGATTTCAGAAGATAAGTTATACATGGATAGCAAAATGTATCCTTTAAATGATACTATGTCAGAATTATCATTAATTATTACAAATGTTTATATATTAATTTTAAGAATATCTTATATTTTGTTCAGTCTATATTGTGAGACTAACCACTGGTTGGCAAACCAACGTAAGCCTTGAAGGAATCGTAAATCAACCATTGGAAACTTGTCAAAGTACCGATCATAAAAATTCTGACTGGTAACCCATTCCAGAGACCCACGAAGCCGATTCTTTTATATATCTTACTAGAGGCAGCCATCATAGATTCACCAGCCTTTCTTTCACTGTTGATCTTGGAAACCATGACATCGGCAGGGTGAGACACTGTGGCACAAAGGATACCAGCCAAATAACCACCAACAAAACTGACACTAATTTGTTGTAATGGACTCATTTCATTCTTAGGTTTAGGTAATCTAGCGTATATCATTTCAACAATCCTTTCAAAGGCGGTAAACTTAACCATTGTATATGGAATTTGTCTGAACCATAATGGAACAATACCCTTGTATAGAGAACCAAAGCCATCGGTAGCGATTGTCTTCTTTAACCCATCAAAGACGTTGTTACAGAATGGTGGCATAGTAGTCTGTTGTCTGACCTTAACAGCTTCAAATGGACATAACATTATATCAGCGAGGAATTCAGCAGTAGCAGAGGCCATTAAATAAATCGAGGTACGATGTTTGTGAAACTTAGCTTGGTCGCCACCAGTTAATGCCTTCGCATATGTATGTTTAAAGAATTCGTAACCACCATACTTACCAGCACCTTGTAAAGAGTAACCTATAAAAGTAGCACCAACACCTGTAAATAATTTGGCTACACCTTCTTTTCTTAAGATGGTCTTTATACCATCCATATTACCCCTATATAGGGATGGATTAACTTGCAATCTACATTTGACTAAATCTAGGGGCGTCACAGAGGAATGTGTTGGACCACAGGCAATGATACCACCTAATGTACAGGTAGCGTAAAATTCTTTGGTGTATAATTGAATACCTGGTTTGGTTTCGCTTTGATTTATTTTAGCAGGATTTGACATGTTTTATTTGTGTGCTATAACAATTATAGGTTTGTATTAAGTTGTTATAACGGTAAAACAGGAAGAAAGAGAACGACGGAAACTAGAAGATTCCTTTGGAGTTATATATATATAAGGTTAAATATTGAGGCCAATATAGAAGTTTAGTAATCATTGTTTACCTAATTCAATATATATCGCGGCGGCATAAATGAAATGTCCGCTTCTTTGCAGTCGCTTCGCCCCTGTTCTAGCGTTAAAATCATGTACACCAGCTGACAATAAGGAAAAACACTTTATAATTAAGTCTTAGCCAATTGCAATTGGATAATACATATTCGAGAATCTCGGTCTTATCGTGAAACCTTCATACAAAACTCTAAAATTTTCTGTTGACCCCTTTCTTCACCGCCATTTTTCACTTCTGATGCCTAACTTAATATGGTTATAATTTTCTTTAATTAGCGCGGAGAGTGAGAAAAATTTAAAATTAAGTAATTTGGCGGCTATTATATGATAGGGAATTATAATGATATAGCTAATGGATACAAATATGTGATTTTATGTAGCAGTAGTTTATGTTATGTAGAATAGTAATAATGTATACATTAGAATTGTGTTTGAAATAGTGGAAAAATGCGACTGTCTTACTTTAGTTGAGGAACAAACTTTGCATATGTTCTGATGGTGCGTTTGTGCAACACGTAGTACAGGTAATATGTAAATATAAATATTCCTATAATCGGATTCAAATACACATTTTCTAAATAACAAAGGATTCTCATCTGTATACCTGTGTTATTGTAAGCGATTCTGTGGGGGTTATACCAATCTTGTTTATGTGGTATTTCTCGAATTCTTTTGTAAAATCACAATTGTTATTTGTATCATAATCATCAGACTTTTTTTTTTTGTTCGTTTAAATAGTTTAACAGCAATCTTTGTACTAACTAGACCCTTATATACATAAATAACCAGTTAAAATACAAATGGATTATGGAACCCATTGGTAATTACATCAACTTCATAATTTTGGCCGTCATTATTGTCCCAGAATTCGAGTCTATCTTTGTCATTTCTGGTAGTATAATGTATACAGAATTGTAAATGGGCAATGGAGTTTAGGTTATTTGTGTCATCAATTAAGAAATGGAATACATCCATATTAGTGCCAGGTAATATTCCATCACCATTACTCAACCATATACATTCAACTTCGTTAATTGTCTTCCATTTATTCCATGTGTATCTAATTACAACTCTTTTATCGTAGTAAATGTTTTTCACCAATACTTTACCACTTATGAATTTTGAAAGGTGGAAATTCTCATTCCCGTTCATGCTCTGAAAAGCAGCAGATGGATTGTTAAAGATGCCGTTCCCATTAAATTCAGTAGGTCTCTCCTGGAGATGTAAAGTTAATTCCTGTATGAAACATTGTTTATTTTTGGCTAAATTGACGAATATATTCAATTTTAAGGACTTTGGATTCTGGTTTGTCAAAGTTGGAAAATTTACATTATATAGCCCAACAACTTTATTGGTCTTGAGGGGACTCTTTCTATCATTTGTTGGTTTATTTCCTATGGGACTCTTCGTAGTCGTGATAATATTATGTAGCATCTTCGTTGTTAACTTTTCTCTTTCATTGACATCATCCTCCGACCTATAATCACTATCAGACGTATCACTAACATCTTTATCTCTGTTCTGCTTACCAGTAATATTTTGAAACCGTTTACTTTTGCGTAAGTTCTTCCCTTTAGATTCAGAATTTTTGTTTCTCGTCTTGGGCAAGGGGAATGGAAATTTATCATTGAGGTTTATGTTACTTACACCTATAGTTAAGAGGTCGTCTTCTAGGTAGTCGTTCCTGACGATTTCCCTTACTGGTTTATGTATGAAATTCAACATATTTGAAAACTCATCCCTTTCCTTGACATTAATTGGGCTCTCATCCTTTAGGAAGTACTTAACAGGTGTATTCTGATCAAAGTGTACACTTTTACTTCTAACAAAGACTGGTGGTTTGCCGTTTCTGCCATCCACTCCGAATCTATGGTCGACTTCATCTGGTAGCGGGGATGTAGGTAGAGATTTGGATCTTCTCTTGAGGGAACTTCTTACTAGTTCACCTGATTTCTTATAGACAGGGGTTGGAAATGGGACTATACTATCGCTTGATGAGTTATTGAGGGATGCAGCTAAGGAATCCAACGTGTTGACTTCGAGGGTTGATTTCGGCGAAAGTGGTGGTAACTCGATAGCAGCGATGGATTTGTTGAGATCTGTGTTTCTTTGTAGTACATCATCAGGGAACCTTTCACGGTTAAGCCTTGAGACTCTATTGGGTTTATGCAGGTAATTTAAAGCTGAGACATTGTTTGCGTTACTGTTTCTAACAAATTTGGAAAATTGTTCCTTAAGGGTACCTGGGGTGACAGCATGAGTGGGCAAACTCTTTGGCGTGTTTTCTAGATGTTCTCTATCAATACCTAAAAGATGCTCTCTCTCCAGAATATTATTATTTTCGTCATCTGGGATACCTTTGAATGTCTGTGCCTGTGTCTTATTCTGCACTTTAATGTACATTATATGACAGCAGCAAGGAGAGTATATATGTGTCTTGTTGAACTAATTTTATCCAAAAAAATTATGAACTGGGTGAGGATTCTTGAGGAAATTAAAATGATCCAAATGGAAATAAAACCAGACAAATATAACGAACTACGCGTACTTACTTGTATTGTATGTCTCTAAGAATACTCTTGCTTTTCTTTTTATTCTCTTGCGACTAAGGAAACGATGGTAAATCTCTACTGAAACTATAACTTATTAATCAGTGATACTTTTAAATGTTTGTTAGACAGTTGAGTAATGTAAAATTGGGGGATCTTCGTTGTCCTATTGCCCTTTTCTTCCCCATACAATGAGAATTCTTGAATATTATTATTATTTTTTTTAAACAAAATGGGGGTATTTTCTCAGATATACGACTCCGGAATTTTTGTTTAAGGAGGACACAGTAATTATAGTATGCAACTCCTAATATTAAACGTCTAACGGAGGTTGAAGAAGGTTTAAGCTGCGTGATATAGCTGTATAGATATTGGAGAAAGGGGTCTCAGGCTGCACTAAGTGTATATATATATATATATAGGTAGCCAGGCACTCTAACGGAACGTACAAGTTAGACTGTCTAGTAATTCTTTTCTGTAGGACAGTTTAGGGGGGGAAGCCCGCTTCGGTTTTCTGTTGGGAGATGCAAGATTAAATGTAATGCGTGTACGACTGTTATTACACGGAGGCACAGCTTTCTTTACAGGTGGATGTCAATGCAAAACAGATGGGGGACTGGTCTGTGTGGTCCCCTGTGAGGTGTTGCCCCTCAAGGAGTACTAGACAATCCCTTTGTCGCAACTGTATATAATCTTTAAGTAATTGTAAGAGAACCCGGCGGACACAAACTCGGTGTTTACCAGGTAGCAACCGTTCATGTTCACCTTAAATGCGAGATGCAATAGGATAGAGTCTCGGTGTCATGACAGGTAAATGATGCCTGTCTCAAGCTTGTCGATGTCACCAATTGGATACAGGGACTACGACTACTCTATTTTAGGTCTAAAAAAGTCCCGCACTTAAAGTGGACTGTTATTTCACAGGCACAACTCAATACATTACTCCCCCTTTTTTTTATTATCTTGTGGGTCATTTTCTATAATAAGAGTTGAAAAAAATCCCCCCCCCTAGTTTTGTTTCTTTTGAAAACTGTAAGGAGATACGATTTTCGGTGATATTGAATGTTCCGAGATATGCAGAGAAAGTCTTCTCGGATGTGCCACACAAGTCTTGCAGGCGTATTCATAGACATCTTAGACTGTAGTATCAATGCTTACTGTACGATGTTTCGTCTCACAGTTGATTGATTTTATTGATTTCCCTCAATGGGGGGTATATGTTACAGTGTTGAATGTTTAAGGTTTAATTGAACAGATACCTTGGACAATTGTTTGTAGGAGTTGTATTAGAGTTGTGCGAGATCTTTTCTTGGAAAAATTACTTATTTGGGTACACAAATTGAAAAATTATTGATGTTGATGATATTGGCAAGTTAATTTTCTTTTAAGTGTGATGTCTGACGATTATTTTACAGTGGGTGATGATATTGTTAAAGATCTATTATTTTAGCATAACAAATAACGGTTTATAACGAGGTTGTGTTGTTGCAACTTCATTATAATTAATTCCTAACTTTTGTCAAAATTATGTGTTCTATATAATCAACTAAAGTGCTTTTTTATTCTCACAGCAGAATGATACTAATTATTACTGTTCTTACTTCCAATTAATTAAAAGTCTCATTAGATAAAAATAATGAAATAACATGAAGTCGCAGGATTCATGTTATTATTAGTCGTCATTGTCACTTGCGTTAAGGCAAACTTGACAATTTCAGATATGACAAGCTTGATGTTCCCTCATGGTAACAGTAATTCTACTGGATGCTTATAACACATTGAGGTGTACGACGCTATTAGGTACGCCTCAAATAATACGTTAGTTACTACTAATGTCACTAATACCTTTGACAATTTTCATTAATTCAACTAAGAATAACTTTACAGTCGTCCAAGATATTACTAACTGGTGCGATAGACCTTTTTTCATACGATATATATTTCATCATGGTCTCAGCTAACGACATACCTGAAAGGTTGAACGTAGTTACCAACTTTTCCAACGTATACGAGGACCCCAGTTTGTTCTCATTCATATCTAGGTACGAAAGCGCCTGTAAGAGCATGTGTGTATATGGAAATGACACCCAGATCGATAAAAGATATAAATACACAACATGCTAAGTAATGTTTATGCCAAACATGCTACAGTAACAAATCAATCATTCTTTACATAAATGGAAACCTGATTCGTTGATATCATAACCGCAGTTGAGAGTCAAGCGCAAGTCGTGGAGGTGAATGAGCATTTAATATTTACTATATGGTTGATAAGGGATAGTATGTCCCACTAGCTTCGAAGATCCCATGAATGACCTATTCATATTACGGGGACTACAAGGGCGATGCATTTTGTAGTCGCTGGAGCACTATTTGGTGCACACTACAGAAAGTTTTATAATACACCAGAGCATTCAAGTTAAGATGTACCGTCGAGGAATAGAAGCAAAATGAGCTATGGAGTTCGGAGATGATAACATCGTATAGGGCAAGGACAGTAAAACTTAAGACAAACAAGTACCGTTAGCATATAATATTTGCAGAAATCAGGAAGTGTACCGTTCTCTTTAAAATTGTACAAAGTCACTGTTGTTAAGTTCGAGTTATTGCTAAATAAATTCTATTTATCAGTCTCTTGTTCTATATAAAGAGATCTATAAAAATGTAAAAATGAAAAGGTAAAATCTCAACAGGCCCTAGCCTCTCCGAACGCAGAAAAATGGAAGGAGGCATGCGAAACGGAATTGGCAGCATTTAGGAAATACAAAACATTCAAGCTTGTACCTCTTCCAGATGGTCGACGTGCTTTGGGTACACGATGGGTATTTACTATCAAGGATTCTGGTAAACACAAAGCTCGACTTGTTGCACAGGGTTTTCGCCAGAAAGAAGGCATCGACTATAATGAAACGTTTGCTCCAGTTATTCGCTACGACTCTGTCCGGGTGTTTCTGGCTGCTTCGGCTTCACTCCACCTAAAAATCTATCAGATAGATGTTGACACTGCCTTTCTCAACTCTAAGGTGGAAGAACCTGTCTATGTCAAACAGCCACCAGGGTTCCTAAACGCCTCTAAACCAGGTTGGGTTTGGAAATTATCTGGCGGAATGTACGGCTTAAAACAGGCCCCATTGCTCTGGAATCAACATATTAACCGAGTTTTGATTGGTATGGGATTTACAAGACATCCTTTAGAAAATGGATTATATTTCCACAATTCTCCAGCCGGTATAATTTCACTTGGCTTGTATGTGGACGATTTGCTGATTGCTGCTCCAACCCGACCCATTTATGACTATGTGCGCCAGAAACTGTGTTCGGTGTATTCAATGAAGGAAATTGGTCCTGTTACAAAATTTCTAGGCATGAATCTTTATCAACACTCCGATTGCTCCGTTACTCTTACATTGCATGATTATATTTGTACCTCTGCTGCTGCCTCAGGTATTCCACTACATAAGAAAACCCCTACTCCGTTATCCACGACCACAAATTACTTTGACTCTGAGTCACCTGTATTGTCAGATATTACTGCTTATCAAAGTATTGTGGGACAGTTAATCTCTATTTCCAATTCAGGTCGCCCCGACATTGCATACTCGGTGTCTGTATTATCGCGGTTTCTAAAAGATCCCCGAACAGTGCACATGATGGGCGCTCAACGGGTCCTCTCATATCTATATGCCACCAGGTCGCTTGGTATTCGGTATAACTCGGAATCTCAATTGCATATTACAGTATTCTGTGATGCCTCACATAGTTCTATGGAGGATCTTCCTTATTCTACTGGGGGGTATATTACCTACCTTGCTGGTAGTCCGATTACATGGTCCTCGAAAAAGATTAAGACAACTGTGTGTCTATCTTCGACGGAAGCCGAGAACATTGCAGGAAGTGAAGCGGCTAAAGAGATTAGCTGGTTAACCAATCTATTCGGTCACATGCGGGTAAAATTGAACACTACTGAATTATGGATGGACAATGAGCCTTCATTAAAACTCTCGAAGCATCCGGTGTTTCACTCAAGAACAAAACATATTGCTCTTAGATATCACAAGATTAGAGAGATTGTGGAAAAAGGAATCATTGAACTGAAGTTTGTTCGAACCAAAGAACAGGTAGCAGACATACTTACTAAAACACTGTCGAAAGATATCTTTGTAT